>NDXB01011620.1:795-25891 GCA_002631895.1 Agapornis roseicollis | reverse complement strand
CTATTTGTAAATCAAGAAAAATTAAATTCCTTAAAAAAAAAAAAAAAAAAAAGAAATCTAAAAGGAAAAGTCTTACAGAGCTTCTTTGGCCTCCTGACCTACAGGAAGCCTTTTAGAAGTCTAGTTACCAGCATTTCTGTAATTTCCTAATGTATTTTACCAGTTTCAGGGAAAGACATACACGGGATGAAGTGCTTTCTTTGTGTTTCAGATACGGGGCTGCTTCACCTGTGTATTTCCTAGTCATACAGTTCCTAAATCTTGCCGTTAAGATTTCAGTTTAAACTTCAAAATGTTACAGCTTCTGGAAGAAAGGGACTGTGGCTAGCAAATGACTTTAATGGGGGTTAAGCATGTTCGAAAAGCTTTCTTGAGTCAGCTCAGGGACTTAGGCTCCTTGCTACTTGAAAGCTCAGCAGGGCTCAATTCTTCGAGCCTCTCATTGTCACCTTATTTCTGTTAGAAATCCCAGCACTTCGGTGTAATTAATTGTGCAAATGGATACTATCAGTGTAAAGATAGTAGTGTTGGGGCAAAAGCAATGACTGTATTTCATGCACTCCCCAGATGTGACTACCCATTACCAAAAGAACAAAGAGAATGAGGTCGGAGAAAATCCCTCATTTCCACTTCAAATAAGAGCTAGCTCTAAAGAACAATTTTAGCCTGCAGTTTCATTCCTACTGTTAAAATTGATCAAGGAGACTTCTGTTAAAATACTGTACAATGATATTAGCAATATTAATAGGAAATCCTTATGAAGAGAAATAATACCTTTTCTTAAACAAGTGCTGATTTAAAGCACCAATACTGCTAATGTAAAAGCTTAACCCTCTTGGTATTCAGTGGTACATTAAAAGAATTTTTATTAACCAATTCAAGAAAGAAATATAATGAATATCTCCCTCCAAATTCAAATTCTACCCCTATCTTTTGTTACAGTAGTATCTGGTAAAATAAAGTGGTTCTGGCAATACTTACCTGCATATAATGCATAAAATTTTTAAGATGTAAAAAGGTCTGTGTGGATGACAGCTCCTTGATCCATACCATGAATATCATAACATTTGCTGCTATGATGTAAAATTAAGCCTAATAGTTCTTTTACTTCTTTTGATCTTATAATCAGGAACTTATAATATATGGGACAAATTCTCAGCAGAGGAAATTGTCATAGTTCCAGTGCCTTCCACAACAATTTATATCATCTACCAACCTGACCCTGTATCTTTAATCCATCATTACAGTCTCAGAAATTTGCCTCTCAGAATTCTTTTTATCGCCATTGACTTCTTATTTCATAAATAACAAATAAACAATTTCATTGCATTATTTATGTAACTGAAACCCCAAACTTGTCAAGTTCTCAAGTGTTCTTACTATTTCTCGATGAATAGGTTGTCAACACACTTATCATAGTAGGATGCTAGCAGTAAATATGTCTTTTTTCCTATTACTATTTACTTTTCAGTCTGTAGGAATTTTCTTCAGCCCCATTTCAGGATCAAAGCTCTCCTGGCCTAGGTAGCAACCATATATTCCTGGACTAAAGAGCACACAGTTCAAGAAATGCAGTGGGTGGAATGTTGCTTGTATGAGTTACGAATTGCAGCATTAGCCATCTGCAGCCTGGTAACAACTCCAGAAAACAAGTCTTGGCATAGACTTCAATTTCCCATGCTAAACAGAAAATTTGGGAGCTAGACAGGGTTGAGGCAACATCAAAGAACAGATGCTTTCTGATAGTTGGCTATGGCTCTAATTCAGGAACATATTTAAACACAGAGATATGCTTAAAGGCTTTGCTGCATAGGGATGGATGTAAAGCTGTGCTTAGAGCTAAATATTGGCTGAAGCCTTCTGCTAAATTGTGTATCTAAGAGCAGGATCCCTTCCATGGTCACATTCCTTGGGACTGCTTTAGCCACTGGTGCTGGGATATATTCCATTTTAATTATCTGTCCATTACCTGTCAGTGTGGGAAGCTCCATCAGATAGGAAATCAAAATCTTTTGGTTTTGCAATTCTGTGACTGTGTTGTTATATTTGTTTAAGGTAGACTGTCTCTGATTCTGTCAGTAAATTAAGATAGAAATCACCCTAGATGTAAGACTAACAAGGTGACTTGTTTCTCCTTTCAAACTACCCCTTAACTGAGAAACAATTGTGCCAACTGTACCAGCTTCAGCAAATTCAAAGTTAAGCTGCCCATCTGCACATCTAAAACCAGCACATTATTAGAATATTTTGCATTCTTTATCATGTATGAAAAGCAATTAGGCTGGAATAACAATTGTAATTGTCAATATTAACTAAAATTTTAAATGGTATAGTGTGTAATCATTGCCTTGAACAGTGATCAGTAACACAGCCTGCAGCTATCTTGCACACCTTTGCTAACCCTTTCAGACCTCTAGTCCAAGGATATGTGAAGTTGAATATCTGCTCTTGCAGTAGTTTTCCTTGAAATTCATCCAACTTTCATGAATTTGAACTGCACATCAGTCAGTCTTTTCTGGTGTTCTTAACAGTTCTTTTTACAGACATAGAGAAGAACTGCATTTTAGAAGATTCAATTACAAGGTTGCCATGATATATTTCACCAGAATTATATTTCATTGTCAACTACAAATTATTTAAGGTGCTTTTCTCATACACTTTTGGAGTAATAATCTAATATCATCCTGAGACAGCAAAAAAGTACAATACATACAAGACCATAGGAATATTCAAAACCAGAAATCCTCTGTTGAGAAATGTTTGGTACCTGCCTAAGTGATGTTCTTATGAATCCCCTGTCATTTAAAATGTATTTTTATATGAATGAAAGAAAAGTTCTTAGAAAATCATTTGAGAGCATATATTTATCAGGCGTTTTTCTGCCTGCCTGAAATCTACATTTCAGCCTCTTACCTTTATCATGACTTGGCTGACAAATGCAATTTCATGTAACCTCTGTAAACAACTCACCTCCATGCTTGAGTGTTTCAACTATCATCTTTAGTGAATGATTAAAAAGCGAGTGATTAAAATGTCTAAATTCACCTTTGCAATGAAAAGCAGAACTTTTGTTTCCAAACTTAGAATCTTTTAACAGCCTGAAGACGTAAAATTTAAAATCCCCTCCCTTTCTAGGGGTCTTGGCAAATTTAAGATGCCTGTTAGAAAAGAGTTAATTTTTAGAGCCAGAAAGATAGCTGAAGCTCATCAAGCCGTCAAATCCAGATGCTTCCTACACAAGAATGAAAAAGGAGCTAGTGAGTAGGTAAGGGAAAAACCTGCCTTTATCTCATGAGATGCAGCTGTCATGTAAACACCGAGTGTGTAGTGCCATCTGCTTAATGCCTGAAGTTGCGTTTGTGTAACAGAATGGAAGAACCTTAATTTGAGGCCTGTATTTGCTCTCTAAAAACAAAGTAAAGAAGGGGGAGCATCCCTCATTCTTGTAATCTGTGCTGTGTCTTGCACCATTTAATTTCTAAGATCCAATGGAAGGAAAAAGAAATAAATTATTCTGTATAAAATATGGAGACTCAGAAGAACAGAGTAGTAAAGATGAAAAATGACCCAGGACAAAACCAGGCTATTCCTTGTGCTTAGCAGTGGTTTCCAAAGCTGCACAGGAAACCTCTAGGAAAAATCGGTCTGTCCAAACAGCCCGACTGTCTCAGATGAGGGGAGGTTAAAGTCTCAAAGTGAAAGGCAGTGTTGTGGGCTCTTCTCAATTCAAGAGCTGACTTTGAATACAGATTACCTTTGGCCTCTTGCCAGAAGTTTGTTCCAGCCCCCATGCTGGACTATTGCTAGCTGAAAGCCTTATTCTGCATGCTATGGAAATATTTTCCCTTTGTGGGAAGAACTAATGCATCATTTCTTGGGCTACTTAGTGCAGTCAGCTATGGTGCAAATATAAAAATCACCAGCTATTCTAAACTAGCTCTGGGTGGTTTTACTTTGCCTTAACAAAGTCCACGTGGACAGTTAAGAAGTGCTCTGTAAAGCCCTGGTCTAGCTGATCCTGTGCCAACTTTTCAGAGTAGAAAAGCCTGGAAAAGCAATTGTTCTTGTCAAATGATGCAGAATTCAGTATCTTTTAGGACCACACTAGAGAGAATGATAAATCATCTCTGAAAAAAAGATTAGAAGCAAGGATGTTTACTGCTGTGTATTAAAGCATAGTATCATTTTAAAGTTGTGTGGAGCCCAATTTAGAAAAAATGCAGTGTCCTCACTTTACCTCTGACAGGCGAGAAAACCCCAGTGTATTTATTACCTCTATCTGAAGGCAAGTTTAAGAAAGATTCCAAACATAGTGTTAAATATTTGTTAATAAAATTGTATGATATTGCCTCTGAAAGTCACTGGGAACCATTACTAATCCCTGTCTTCAAGATATTGCATATGACTGCCCTGAAATTTAAAGCTGGCCAGTAGTTTTTGAAAAGATAATACTCTATCTTGCACCCTAGCAGAAGAACTGAGCTGAGATAGAGGGGATAGTTACAATAGAGTTATACAGATATAGCATTTAAAATCTGGAATAGGAGCTGCCAGTAGCTAAAACGTGACATTAACATGTTTCCTTATTGGAAGAGGTAATTTAGGAAGCCTTCCTAGAGAGAGCCATTAGGCACTCCTGCAGTATGAAAGCTCTTTTTTTTTACTAGAAGAGTAAGCAGCAGGGCAGAAGTAGGAATGTACTGAAAATGCATGTTTACTCTAAACAAGCTGTAATCACGCATAACAAAAGTAAAAGCTATTCAAAAGCCATTTTGCATTTTAGGGCCAATTTTTCAAAATTTATAGCATTTGAGCTAACTGGTGCTAAGTGGAGGATGTAGGTTGATCTAAAACCAAATGCAGTGACACAGCTCTAGGCTATGTTTTATTATGATCTCATACATGCCTTGCTGGAGGTCTTTTTAACACCCTTTTTCTCTAATATGTTCTTATTTATAATTTTCTCAAGATTTAAACATCAGCTCTAGCATGCTTACCTCTGTTAAGATGAAAGCATGAAGAGTGCTGTTAATTGTGTGTACTCTAGCCTGTGACTAGTGACTAATCTAGAAAGATACTTGAATTTGCCTTGGTGTCCTGTAGTCCCAAGCAAGCCTTCCTCTGTTGCAAGCAACAGCACTATATCCCTAAACAAAACAAATGTGAACAAGTGCCAGCTTAAACCCAGCAATTTTTTCTGCTCCTAGTATTTGGAAGGCTAACACAGAAAATCAATGCTCTGATATTTGGAATGTATCTAATTTTCAGCCTAAATGTGCTCATTTAAAGCATATAACTGTTCATTCACCTACTAATGTCTTTCATTGGGTGGAATACTGCAACGCCTTTGCTTCTGATGTACATACAGAAAACAACAATATTCGTTTAACTTTCAGACTGTGAAGCTAAGTATCTTTCTCAATCTTTCTCAGTCTCTTCTCATAACTTAGGGCACCTATTCTTATTGTAGTACTACTTCTTCCGCACAGAACTTAGTACTTTTAAAACTGATCCAGCACCTCTCATCCCAAATCATCTTTTGCTGGAGGTGATATTCAGCGTTCCTGTGTCTTGACAGCTTTCAATCATCATTTCATTTTCACCACCATTCTCCTGCTTTTTCTGTTTGAGCTACCAATGAAAATCTTACATCGGATGGTTCACAAGACAGAGCCTGGAATAACTCCACTATTAATTTTGTTTCTGCCCAGTGCTTTGCATTTCAATACAACCCACTGCCAGGTCTCTTGTGGAACCTTACTCAGTTAACAGTTCTGTCCCTTCTTCCATCTCCCTACTTAGACTAAGACTTAAAAATAGTTGATCACTTCCTACATGTCATAAGATTTAGTGAAACACAGACATACCTAATGCACTGGCATTATTCTTAAGCTGAATAAAAGCTTGTGTTTTATAAAAATCTACCTGTTTCTCTCCCATAAAATTGAGACTAGCTGGATAAATAACTCTACCTTTACAGGACACACATGAAGGTGGCATTAATAATCAGAGAGAGATATTTCTGGTACTTCCTCAGATGTGTGGTGTTTTTCTGTTTTGTTTTCTTTTTCTTTTGTTTTCTTCTCCTCCTCCTAACACATTAAAGCTATTTGTTACCACAGGTGGATGCACCAGACCAACCCTACACTTTAACTAATGTAATTAGCTTTTCTGGGTAGGGCTTAATTGAGAAGTATTTTGGGGTGTTAGTTTGTGTCCAGTCTTCTAGTGAACACAGTTACCTCTTCTGAGAGCTGCTAAATTTAGGTAAGTTTAAGCAGAAAAATGAAAGATGGTTGTTAAAAAGAGATGAAAGTGTGAGTGTGAGAATGAATAACACAGACTGTTGCATTAAATCTGTTTTGTGGTTTCTTATTTTTTGTCTGCCATGTGTGTATGTAAGTCTACTTCCAGAACACTTAGCTTTTTAAAGATGGTACAACTTCAGAGCTATTGGTTTATTGGCAGTAGTTTACATTCCCATTGTAACTGTATTATTCCAGAATTTATGTTTGGAAGCAACTGTTATTGTAAAGAAACTTGTGATTTTTCTCAGTTATGGTTTGGAATTTTGCTATCACTAACCATAAGTGTTTTATTTTTTCATAAGGCAGCCTAATGATTTTCCTTTGAAGGCTTGTGATCCCTTATTTTAAAGTAACTAGATTTATATTTTATTATGAAACTTGGTTTGTTGGCAGATTTAGTCAAATGTTCTGAGCGTACCTTTGATGGGTTGAACAGGATAAAAGAGTTTCATAGCTGTCTTTGTAGAGGATAAAGGGTAGAGGCTCAGCTTCATTTTTATTCATAAGGTTTCAGTGATGAGAAATGAGGTTCTAATCCTGCAACTGGAGTGAGTGGAGAGAACATTTTGCTTGTGGAGTTTCTCACTGAAATCTCTGACCAGCTCAGAGCACTGACAAAAAATGAGCTGCTTTTTTTTTTCCCCTGGCTTCCCAACTTTCATTCTTTTGATGTTATAAGCAAACCCCTAATGCTTCCTGTAATATAGTAGCTGCTGACTTTGAGGTATGAAGGGAGCATTATTAAAATATAGAATAAATATTGTTGAAAATAAAACCTGAGAAAAACCTGGAGAATGTGCAGATATATGAATGAAAGATTTTTCTAACTTAGGTCTGTGCAGTTAGGATCTGTATCTTGAAATTTTCCCCTAATGAGGGTTAAGCAAATATGTATTGTTTGTGTGTTGTAAAGCTGAATTAGCTCTGGAGTAAGAATTGCTCTGCCTTGGAAGTCTGAAAAATGGCTGCATTTTGTAGAAACAGCTTTTACCTTGTATCCTTATCCCATGTTTTCCCACCAAAAATGTAGAAGTGGGATGATTACCTGTGGGTTTCATAGATAGTGAGAGTACGAATGTTGTGTATTGGTTCATCATTTAGAAATTAGCTGCTGCATTATTTTACAACTCTGTGACCCAGGGAAAATACTCTCACAGGTGTTGAGTATTTTCCAAAGCTTTTGAGTCTAAACCCCTATGGATTTCCTGTTCTCCGTTTGCTAAACTGAAGCTAATCTGCACTATTTTCATCAAACTTGGTTTTTTTTGTTTGTTTGGGTTTTGGTTTTTGTTTTTTCCTAGGGAAAAAAATCATACTAAAAATGCTGTTCTAATGGTGAATATTGGTATCTGAATGGGTTTATGTAGCAAAGTTGGGGAGGAGGGCAGAAGGGCTGCAGGGCTGGCCTCAGAGAGGCTGGGGCTTCTAAGTGCTGATCATAGCTGGTTCTAGCCAACTCTAGAAGTGGACATGGCTGAGCCCATAAGCAGAGGTGGTGGTGCTTCTCCAAAAACTGCATTTAAGAAAGGGCAGAACACATGAGGTGGGGAAAAGAGAAACAGTAGTGGAGGAGGAGGTAACCCCACCTATATGAAGCAACTGCAGGCAGTGGATAAACTGTGGGTTGAAGGTGAGCCTGAGGATGCGGGTGGAATGCTGTTTGTTTTTCCAAACTGTATAAATGCCTACATCAGGAGCTAAATTTTTATTGTAAATTGTAATAAATTAATTTCCCTGGGTCTGTTTAGCCCATGACAGTAATTGATAATGTCTCTCTCTTTTGAGCCCATGAGCTTTCTTGCTCCTGTTCTTACTATTTTCTACCATTATCCCATGAAAGAAAGAAACTGTGTGACTAAATACAGATTTGAGGTTTGCTCTAGGTGTGAGCAAACTGTGAACCCAGTGCACTTCTAGGTCCTGCTTGGCAAAAGCAGAGACATGCTTTTTGGCACCCATCTCTGCTATTGTAGCAACTAAGCAGCAGTCTCTTAATAGCACAATATGCTTTCTCTAACTTAGTTTAGGACTATATTTTGAGTTCCACTGTTGTCACACAAAAATATATCCTAGAAAGAAAAAAGCTATTTCCCATCAGTGAGAGAACTGATATATGTGATGGAAAGCATCAGCAAGTATATAAGTTTTCAGTAGCTGTGGATAATTACTTCCAATTAACCTGGATATTTCAAAATGAAGCCACAAACTGACTTCTGTGATGGCCAATAAAGCTGCTGCTGTGACTATGTGACATACAAGCTATATAAGATTAACTACTCAATCTAGTTGTGCATTTACAAGAGATGATGATTCACTTTGTAACAGTCAGCTTTTTCTTTTGACTCCTGATACAGTCCCTCCACCATTTGCTTTGTTGCACTTCAATAAGATGACTTTGGCCTGTATTTTATTGTTTGATTGCACATTAATTAGAGAAGGTTAGTAAATGGCAGATGAATTTGATAATCAGTTCATTCAATAGCTTGCACTCTTGCTACTTGCTGGGGACTTTAATATTGCTAGAGATATTCATGAAGCTTTTGCATAAGGACTGTTTCTCTGAACTGAATAAACTTTTCTCAAAAGCAAACCTGAGCAAGCAGAAAGTCAGAGCTCTGCTAGTACCTTAGTTATTAACACAGTCTTAGTATGTTGCCTCTCTATGCAGTCATGAAATATGAATGTAATGTAGAGAGGTGAGTCCCAGAACAGAAAGAAGCATGGTGCCACCCTGATGCTTCCTCATGCCATGAGAACTGATGGTCAGAAAAGTACTTCTTTTGTGTGCTTTTAAGAACTGGAAGTTGTTAAGCTGCTCAATGTTCATGGCTTTCTAGTTGTACTTTTTTTTTCTTTCCTTTCTCTGATTCCTGTATTGATCAGGGAATTTTGTCTACCATCCAGAACTTTCAGGGTGAGCTGGAGAAACTAGTTGCTTAGCAATTTCAACTGCTGTCTTAGTGTTAACTGTCTTACTATGACAAGTTTTGTCTGAGGTGCCAAATTTGGTCTGATTTTAATCTTGAAGCATTTCCTTTTTCCTTATCTTGAAGTATTTCCTTTTTCTCCCCCATCGCTCTAAAACACAGTTGGCTCAGCTTTGGTTTATCCATTTCTATGCACCTTTTTAATGCTCAGCATTTGCAAAAAAATATACATGTTTCATTTTTGGATGGAGTGCTGTATTGTATTTTCTCTAGTAATTTCATAATTAGTTTCTCTGCCTGTGTTAACTGAAAGCTGTTAAGCATTTCAAGCACTGCAGAACTAGAAACTCTCCAATAAATATTACCTCTTGCTGGTAACTACTGGGTTTTTTTCCCATGAAAAAAAGAACCAGGGATAGCCTTTAGCTCTCCCTGTTTTCCACAGCTCATAATGATGGGGGCTTTAATATTGGAACTCGTTTTCTACTTAAGGCTTTTTTGTTTACCATATTCATAACACCATCTGCTGTTCAGAAAATTGCTCAGAGGCAAGTGCTGAATAGAGAATGCTTCTTTCATTGCCTAGTCTTGACAGGTAAGTGTGTTGTTACCCGATCCCTTTGTGGAGACAGCCACTTCCAACCTCATCTGGATTTTGTAGGGACACTGTACATACATGTTTAGAGCCTCTTTAAAAATAAAATACTTTAACACTCTAAAGTGTAAGGACTGCTTGACTGAATTTCCCCAAAGCAGCTGTAATAGGATGGATAAGGTATTCTAGTCAGAGAAAGATTTAGATGTGACTCANAAATAAAATACTTTAACACTCTAAAGTGTAAGGACTGCTTGACTGAATTTCCCCAAAGCAGCTGTAATAGGATGGATAAGGTATTCTTCTAGTCAGAGAAAGATTTAGATGTGACTCGCCTTAGCTTGAGGGGGAAATTACTAACACACTAATGTCTGGGAGGCCCAGGTTCAAGGAGCCTATCTCTGTTTCCATATCTTTAGAGAATCTGGAGGACTGTTTTAAGTGTTTTGTTTTGTTTTTGAGATAGAAAAAGTATGTGAGTACAAGTAAATTGGTTTCAGCACAGCATTGAAACAGCTTCCTCCCATCCATTTTGGTGTTTTTTGTCTTTTTTTTTAGCTAGCATTATTCCCTAACTGACCATTTGTCCTTACTGGTTGTATGGGACCAGTTGAGAGGCTGATGTGACTAAAATGATAAACTCTGCCCATAGAAGAAATGTTTGTGTAATGACAGTATCAGTGTTATGACGTGAAAAAAATGGGAATCTGATACTTGGTTTGTACCACAGAGAATGGAAGCACTTGGTACAGGACTTCTGAGTCTAAAGGTCAGGGGTAGAAATGCACCTTCTGTTCATAAAAGATTAAAGTTCTTAGAGAAGTATTTAGAATGGCAAGGAATTATCTATGGAGTTTTCCCCTTTTTTCTCATCCCAAAGCCTAAAATTTCCCTTTTGTTGTGGAAGACACAAAGTGATGTTTGAATAGTGTGTTAAGTACTTCACCAAGTAAAGGGTGATGACAGTGATGATGATGTTGAACATTGGTTTGGTCACATAGCCATCAAGAATTTCACAGGACAAGGTCAACTGTTAGGGTGGTGAGGCACTGGAATGGGTTGGCCAAGGAAGTTGCGAACGCTCTGTTCAAGGCCAGGTTGGACAGAGCCTTGTGTGACATGGTTTAGCATGAGGTGTCACTCCCCATGGAAGGGGGGTTGGAACTCGATGGTCTTACAGTCCTTTCCAACCCCAACTATTGTATGATTCTAAACTGACTAATCCAGTTCTGTAAATCAGGATTAGCATCTCCTAAATTCTCACTGCTATGGTCATATGGCAGTTGTGCCTGAACTTGGCACCCAAGAGAGGAAGTTTAGTCTTGCAATACCTGAAAGAGAATCAAATTGAGTTCACTTTTCTGAAAACTTCTGAAATTCTTCTGAAGTATTGATTCTGCAAGGTGGGCCATAACACTAGCTTCTCCAATGCTGTTGGAGAAATAAATCTAAGAATTCCTTAAGGACAGCATTACTACTCGGGCTAAAAGCATAGGATTTCTCAAAAAAAAAGTCAGATATTATGAGTTGGGGAAAAAAAATAAATAAAAATTGCATATGCAAAATTACAAATCTGATTTGTTGGGAACTTGTTAGTTTTTAAGAAGGATGTGCCAATTAATTTTCTTTATGANGAAATTCTTCTGAAGTATTGATTCTGCAAGGTGGGCCATAACACTAGCTTCTCCAATGCTGTTGGAGAAATAAATCTAAGAATTCCTTAAGGACAGCATTACTACTCGGGCTAGAAGCATAGGATTTCTCAAAAAAAAAAGTCAGATATTATGAGTTGGGGAAAAAAAAAATAAATAAAAATTGCATATGCAAAATTACAAATCTGATTTTTTGGGAACTTGTTAGTTTTTAAGAAGGATGTGCCAATTAATTTTCTTTATGAAAAAAAACTTTCCCTTTCTTGGAATTAAGCAAATCCTTCCTGAAGCTTTTCTTCAACTGAACAGTCTCTGATTTGACCTCCTATCCCCATAAATAATGGGGAAGAGGGTTCAGTGAGTCAGAGAGTGACTTTATAAACGTGCATTTCTGCTCGATTGTCCTATTTTATCAGACTGCCATTAAAAACAAAACAATAAAAAAGCCTGTCAGCTTGGCTGTCTCCAGAGCCTGTCTATGTGCCTTTCCCAGCCATGCTGCTGTCAAGCTCATTATTCTTCCTCCAAGTTGGTTTGACCCATTCTCATGCACTTTTGCTAGGCTGATGAAGTTTGTGGGATCTTGTCTCTTGGGAAATGTATTTAGAAGGATAAGTTAATTCTGCTTCTCTGCAGTAAGCAGTTCTGCCTGACTTCTCCAAGGCCCCTATGTCTGGGTTGTCTAAACTGCTTATTCTGTAAGCAGTAAGGTTTGCAAGACCGCTGCTGAAACCCTTCTCTTTTCTTACTTAGCCCACTTCATACCACTGTGTTTTATTGTGAGTGGTGAGTACTTAAGAGCCTAGGAACCACTGAGAAGAGCTAAATCAAGAAAAGGTGGCTAGAAGACCTACTGTTGTCCTTGGTTAAAAAGAATTAAAAAGGTGAAATCTCCATAGTGGTTCATACAGTCTGTAGATTTGAGGAGAGGGACTTGCAGTCTCAGCTTGTTAACACAAGTTGGTGTGGAAGTGAGATTTTAATATGCATATAATTATTACACATGAGTATAGCAATTGGCAAAGGTTAGCATTACCTCGCATGCTGTGTGATTAGGGATCAGTGCTAAACACCTACAATGAGGGAATGAAGGTCATATTTTTGGAGTTGCTTAAAGTCAAGTGCTGTTCATTGTGGCCAAACCTACATGAGATACTGGGTTTGCGTTTTTATTTCTGATTTTTTGGCTGAATTAAACTGAGAAATCAAACACTTTGGTCACTGGCTGAGAAATGCACTTAGAGAGGATGGCTCTCTGGGAAAGAAGAAAGTAAAAAGCATTTGTACTTTCATGTTATTAAGAAAAGGCATGGAGTTAAGACTGATATGCTGGAGCTCTCTTCTGAAAGTATGCACCCAAGGAAAAAAAGTCAGTAAGCAAGCTTTTCTCTTTTAATTTTCACTTTTTTCTTTCTTTCTTTTTCTTTTTTTTGACTGATTTAGACTTGTAGCTGCAGAATTGTGTGCACAAATTGTATTGTAGAATATCTGGAGCTATGTAGTAAATTTGAGAAGTAAAATAATTTGTAATGTGTAAGTTAAATACTGAGCTTTTGTCCAGGGTTCAGCAATAGCAGTCAATTTTTTCTCCTTCTTAGTAGCTGGTGCAGCTGTGTTTTGACTCAATCTGGGAACAAAACTGATAACACCGATGTTTTTAGTTGTCGCTAAGGAATGTTTTGTTCTGACCAAGGACTTTGTGAGCCTCATACACTGCCAGGGAGGAGGGGAGGCCGAGAGGAAGCAGGGACAGGACACCTGACCCAAACTGACCAAAGAGGTATTCCATACCATAGCATGTCATGCCCAGGATGTAACTGAGAGTTACCCGGAATAGCTGGTACTCTGGGGGAATTGGTTGGAGGTATTTGGTCAGTGTTGAGTTGGGGTTGGGGTGTTGTGAGTTATCTGTCAGTGGTTGGTGAGATGATGTATTCTTCCCTTGTTATTTCCTTTATCATTATTATTGGTGGTAGCAGCAGTGATTTGTGTTATACCTTAGTTACTAAACTGTTCTTATCTCAACCTGTGGGAGTTGCATTCTTTTGATTCTCCTCACCATCCCTCTAGGAGCAGGGGAGGGCAAGAAAGGGGGGTTGAGTGAGTGAACGAGTTGCGTGGCTGGGTTTAAACCATGACAGCTTTGGATGGAGGGACGTTTACTCATTAGTTATGAAGCTAGTACTGATTAAAGACAGCTATTTTTTCCCTTATATTAGACTATGAAGTATCTATTGACTTCCCCCCTTTTTTTTTAACATAGGGGTTTATCACTGCTCAGGGATATGGTTTAGCTGTTGGAGAGAATGTGTTTATCACAAAAATGGAATGTCTTGATTAGTGGTCTAACAGTGCTTATGGTCTTTGCTTTAGGACGTGAGGAGAAATCCCATCAAGCAGAATTGAAAACTAAATTATGTATCAATATATGGCTCTTACTAATTGTATATATATATATTTCTTTTTTAAGTTACATTCAGCCTCCTAAATAAACAAAATAAATGGCTAATTCTTTGAGCTTCAATATTTAATTATGTTTTCCATAATCTTGTAAAAAATCTCAGTAATATAAATCTTAAAGACATCCCTCTGGAAAAAATATATGTTCTGTTGTCACAGGGAGTGACATGTTAATTGCCTGCAGATATCTTGTTGGACTAATGAGTAAAATATCCTAATAACTAATTGAAACTTCACTGAAATAAAGTCATTAGGAAAGTAGTATCATATCCGAGTAAATGAACTCTGTTTTCTATCCTGAATTATCTAGCTGTTGTGCTTTGATCACAGCTAAATTGGATCATTAACTAATTAAGAGTGAAGCCAATGAATAATTGCAAAGTCTTGTATAAAGACTCTTTTTTTCCTGTTTCACAGGACATTTGAATAAGAAGTCTCAGCTGTTTGAATTTCTTCTGAAACTGTTTCAAGTATATGGGAATGACATAACTGATGAAACTTCGGTCAGGAACAAATATGTTAGACTACAGCTAGTCAGGGAATTGTCCAGTAAAACAAGATTTTTGTTGTGAAATACCTTTATTTCTTGCAGCTTTGCAAGGCATTTTAACTGAAACTCTCTTTAAAACACAACAACTCTATATCTCAATGGCTTCCTAAGCTTTCGCATGTGTTTTCTGCTGAAAAAAAAAACCATGCAAAAGGAACTTTTTTTTTTTGTCTCATTATGGAAAGGGGCATCAGAATATCAAAGTTTTCTGCAGGAAAACTCCCTCCTAGACAGTTTTCGTGCATGTTGGTGTCACCATCCTGTAGCTGGAGCTTTTCTCATGCTGTATGTGTTTGAAGTACAACAGAAGGTTTTCTTCTCATGATGGTGTGAAGCATCAGTTCACTTCCTGAGCACCCCTGGGAAATGGCTTTAGTTTTGTTTTACGTTCTTGTGCCAAGTACCTGAATGCATAAGATAATCAGTGCATTTGGTTCTTGAAGTTAACTGGAACTGTGAATTTGTACATTTCTGGGCATAGTAGATCACCTTCGTGTAAACTTCAGTGACAGAACTCAGGCTATAATCTAGTTTGACATACTTCAGTGTTCCATTACCTTTTTGTTTTTTCAGGTTACCAGCATCCATTAAAGGTTCCAATGCCTTTTTTATTTATTAATTTATTTATTTTTCTTTATTTTCATGGAATACCACTTTCCTCGTTTTCAGGAGTTTCTGCTGGTGATACATGTTTGGAGTTAGCTGGTGAAGACTGAAATGTCCAAAAGTCTGCACTTTGAGATGGGATGCACCTTGGCTCCACAAAGAAAATTCTGTGAGAAAAGACGTCAGATCCTGTACTTTTAGGGTACAGGGAGGTACATCCTTCCACTCAAAATTCACAATTCTGATTCCTGTCTGAAAACTCTGTACCTAGAGCAACTGTTTCTCACTAGAGATGGAATCCTTCCAACACTCGTAGGATGCTGGATGCGAGTCATGAAGAACTTCACTTGTATCTAACCAAACTTCGTCATTTTCTACAGGAATAAGCTAATTATCAGGTTTAGATTACTACAGCCTTTGTGTTGTGTGATAGAGCAGCTCCTATGGGCTAAATGCTGCCTGTATTGGTTATGTTTGGGCTTTATATGGGCTAAATGCTGCCTGGTCAGAGAACATGGATCTGTGAGGTAACAGAGATTTCCATTTCAAGAAGTACTTCACAAAATACTTACCTAAAGTACATAAGAAGCACTTACCTAAACACTTGTGTGAACTGAAAGATCAGTTCAAGATACAAGACTACTGTGTGTGCCTTCTATCTTTGTGAAATGATAAACTAGAAAGTTCAGATCTTAAACGTATTTCATCTAAATTAAAGAGGAATAAAAGAAGATAGATTTATAGCTAGACTAGGGGAGGGGAAAATGCTTGTCATGTTGCTTTCTGCTTTTTTAGACCAAAAAAAGGTAAGGGCTAACCCTCTGCATTTTTATTTTTCCTGGGTTGATCAAGGATCTGTTCTTGTAGAACCAAGGCCTCATATTTTTAACAACTGTTTTTACCATCATAAGGTACAGGAAAAGAAGCACTCAAGGAACTGAGGGAAATTAATCTCTAATGGGAGCCTTCTGACACCACTCTCTCAGTCTTTCTCTTCAAGAAATAAATATCTTCAGGGTGCCTAAACCTGAACTAGCCTTGCAAAGATGTTAAGTGTGTATTAGATGATGTACAAGATTGTAGAAGCTTAAATTAAAAGCCGGTTTTGCTCAAAAGCCTTAAAAATTCCAACACTTCACCTTTTTCCTCCCTGATAGCATAACTTCTGTAGTAAACCAATGAGTAACTATTCTTCTGGCTTTGTTTTTGTATGATTTGCTTGCTATCTCCCTCCAACTCTGAAGTGAACAGCATATTGCTGAAGGGTAAAACATGAGTCTTTGTGTAAAATGAAAACATCCACTAAGGGTTAATTTGTGCTGTGTGAGACATACACATCACTTAGCTTTCATCTAGTCTCTGAGTGAGTCATGAACACTTAAGTGGTACATAAGATTTGTGCTGGCCCTCTGCCCAGAGGTAGATTTCCATTTAATTGTCAATGTTGCTTAATTGGTAGGTTAACAAAACATGGGTCTAATCATGGTATTTGCTGTCAAAATGCCAGAAATAAATGACTTGACAGTGGTGTATGGGGAAAATTAAAGAAATCCCTCAAAATAGCCACCTGTTCTGTGGAATTCCTTCCTTATGAAAAATTCTCTCGGTATTTTCTCTTCTCCCATTTCCCACCCCTCCACCCCCACCCCCTTTTGAATTCCTTTGAAGTGTTTCTTTAAAATAAATAAATCTGACATTATCACCTCTGTGAAAAATGCTGGGTTTAAATAGAGCTGCTATGGAGTAAGTAGGCAGTTAGGATTTAACATACGAGAAGTAGCCCACACTTAGGAGAACAAAATATGTAATTTAATGAGAAAACACTCTTGTGCACTCAGTAGAACTTCTTTAGTATAAAATGCTTTACAAGAACAAACAGCAACTTAAGCTGGCACGTTTCTTCTATAACTCCAAAATAATTTCCCAAGGCAGCAATTTATGTTGCTTGTTTAAAATGCAGCATGAATGATTATGAGGTGACAAAGACTAACGAGACTTCATTGTTACACAATTGGGACTTATAAGATTGTGCATTATGTGAAAGACTATTTAAAGGAAATACTACTCAAGAAAACTGGAAAAAAATGCAGCAAAGCTCATTAATTTTAAATCTGAATTAGCTATTAATTCACATGGTTCTGCTTTCAAAGTTCTGAGAACAAAATACTGCTATCTTGTTAATAAAACTGTTCGAATGATAAAACATAAAGTTGAATTTACTTTGGCACAAAATAATTATTTTTACTTCCATTTCCTGCTGAGCAGCAGTTTCCACAGCAGAGAAACTTACTACAATTGTGTACATTTACTTTGTCTGTCACTTTCTTCTTTAAAAAAAAAAAGAAAAAAAAATCCAATTCCAAAAGCACAGAAAACATTTTTCCATCCACTAATACCCTCTATATGGTAACATTTCTGTGGGGTTTGTCTCAATTTATGAATTAAAATTTTACTAATGCTGTGTGACAATTCAAATTGCTAGCATTTTAAAAGGCTTTTTGGGATGTTTCCCATAAATTTATTTAATTTTTTTAGGCTTCATTCTTTCTAACAAATTTCTTGTCAGTCTGACACTGCAGTTTTTTTTTTTTTTTTTAACAGATTTATTTATTCCTAACAATAAAATTTTGATATGTTGCTGTTAGGCCAATCATAAGTGTAATGGTGCTGACAGAAATTAAAAAACTGAACTGAATGTGTCTCCAGATAATTGTTGCCCATTTTTACTTTTGCCTAATGTCTTAAAGTACAGGTATTTTTGCTTTACTTACTGTCATCTAATTCTATGAAATAGTTTTAATTTACAACTGGAATCAGATGTAAGATGAAATTCTTTTGCTACATAAGAAAAGCTTAAGTTTTGTGGGATTTTTTGCTCGCCAAAGGGAACACCCCTTGTTTCTCTGATGTTTGGCTCAGCCTTGTTATACTCTCTCTTAAGGGTGATACTGCTAACCTTTTGAGGAGCGGCATCAGGATGATGGGCTGGGAATACTGTGGATCTCTGCATCCTTAGTCTTGGCTTGCTTGGATATATTAGGATGTACTCTTCTTCCGGCACATATCCTTCTCCCTGGTGCCCATGGGGATCTGTATGTTGCCCCAGCACCTCCTTGGGCATCCATGAGGCTGTTGGTGGTTCCTCAGGTGTGGTCTGCAGAATATCAGGCCTCTTCCATACCCAGCTTTGCTGCAGCAGGCACCTGCAGAGGCACCAATGACCACTTGCCTGCTTAACAGCTATTATCACAGCTAAACCAGCTGCGGCCATGGCGATGCCATCCTGGTACTGATATCTGGTACTTCTGGTTCTGTGCAGTGTCTGTGTGCTTTCCCTAGTAATGCCAAAACCCTCATTTACTGTGATATAGCCTGTTCTGAAGTCCAGCGTGGGCAGTGATTCCACGAGATGTGAGAGAATTTGTTTGGACTCCAGCTTTGAATGTTAAGACTCCAAATTATAGTTGTTTTGCATTCTGTTTTCTTTCTTTGTGTGTGTGCACTCTATTAAGTCTGCTCCATTGTGTGATGAAGGGTGGTCCTGGCTTTTTTTGTCAATGGTATTTTAAGAATGACAAAAGTATATTCTGGTGTTAGTATATTCTGTTGGCCTTTCTTATGAGCCATCTCAGTAACAGGGTTGTGATTTGTCCTTTTCAAGCTGGAAAGGCCTCTTTTCCTTACCCCAGTCCTTTGCAAAGCAATTTTTGTCCTTAACTAGAAAACACGTAGTGTAAATTTCTCAGAGAAGAAACAATCCTAGAATATAATTTGAAGAAATTTGTGTACAAATACAGATCTATGAAAATTTTCAGAGCTTTTGGTATGTCTGAACAGCTCTTGAAGTGTGCTTGGCATCTTCTTTTCTGGTAATTTGCAGTCACTTTCACATATAATCACTTTACACTTGATGCATAAGGCAATTTTAAACTTGAGCACTGAGTGAGGGAAAAAAAATGTTATGTGTGTTATCCATTTAAAAATAGCTTGTATTGGTCAGATCTGAATGATGTCTGGAAACAGAAATATGTGGCTCCTTTAGCTCCAGCATAGACTGGCACTGCTAATAGTGCTCAGATGCACTGTGCTCTCATTAGCTCAATTTTAGAACTCTTCTGTCACTACAGAATGAACATAAAACCTAATGAAAGGACACACAATCCTGAGCTGTAGACAAACATGTTGCTGAGCTATCTCCTACACTTTCTTTGTCATATTAGTTGGAAGATTTGTCACTGGTTTCTGCAATTAAGATAAAAAAGGCAGCATTAGCTACTATGGCCAATTAAGTGCACCAGTAATTACTTAGAAGAAGATAACTTCTACTCTACAGGAATCAACCTTATCAAAGAGCCTGCTACACTGTTTTGACTTATCTTTTTGTTTGGTTTTGTTTGTTTCTGTCTTGAAGTCTGTTGATAAAAAGAGAACTGTTTGAAATATTGTTTCTAAAAGTTAGCTGTTGCTGTTGGATATCTGAACTTTTTTCCAAGTCCATAGTACTACTAATAATTATCTTGGTTATTCTCATGACCTGTTTCTGACATCCTGAATGAATCATGACCAAAGGCAGGGAAACTTTCTTGTTTGACAGAGATGTTATCTCAGGGCTCTGTGAGTAGTTTTGAAGTAGAGTAACCATCAAGTGCCTGGTCACCTACCCTGGGAAAACAAAGCTTGGTGTGAGTAAACCTTAGTTCCATGACTTGACTTGGAGCTCCCAGTTTATCAATTAATTTCACCTTCCTTCTGTCTTGGAATTTGGGTCAGAGGATTTTTCAAACTGGAGGAGAATACATTGGTGATATTATTGAATTTTGTGATTTACTTATGTTTTTTTAATATTTCTCCCCCCCCCCCCTTTTTTTTTTTGCTGTTTCACTAGCAAAAAAGGTGACTTCCTGAAACTTCGCTTGATTTACAATGTGCCCTGGAAAGCAGATGTTGACCTTTGTTTATANTTTTTTTTTTTTTATATTTTTCCCCCCCCCCCCTTTTTTTTTTTTACCCCTCCGCAGTTATGGTCTCCCAGAGGTGCTACCACTGTGGGTAATGGGAGCCATTGGTTGGTCATCTTGGAGCTGCTGTACAAAGCATGTGTGACAAGCGTGCAAATAGGAGAGAAGGTAGTAGATACGGAATCCCCCTTTTGTAGTTGGTGGCAATGCCAGCAGAAAGCAGAAGCCCCATTATGTCTGCTACATCAATGTGCTGGAGTAGTGGGAATTCATTCAGTTGCTTTTCTGTACTATAGCCACTTAGGTTCCAGTCATGCCTATGGAATAACTTATAGTGCTTCATCACTTAGTATTTCTAGTCTCTCCTAAGCAACTTTCGATGTTTGACTGTGGAATGAAATCCGACATGACTTGAGTGACCTGACATGAAAGGATTGTGGGAACTCTGATGCATTCATCTATCTACTGTCCTCATCTAATTCTTATGTGGGATTCTCCTTATGTTTTATGTGAGCACTTGATCACTTTGTAGAGTGGCAAGTGAATTTTGCTGGAAGAACAGTATTTGTCTAATGTCACCTTTGGTTTTATGACTTCAGCAGACTCCTATAAGACATCTGTCCTTTCAGAGAGCTTGTCTAAAAATGATATGGTTCTGCTGTGAAGTTATTTGTTAATCTGAGTTTCAGAGACTTTAGAACTACCATCAATTCAACAAAGAGAGTCTGTGCTTGCTTATCAAAATCTTTGTTCCACAAGAGGTTGTGGGTAAGGTATGTGTCAGGTGGCTGGTGAAGGGTAGAAAAATATATATTTCTTTGTTGCAGAACTTGGAGTATTTACACTAAATAATGCTGAAACAAGAAACAAAAAAGGCACCAAATTAAATAGTAGTTACCTTGCCTAGTAGCCAGCCAGCTGCAGCATTAGCACTGTTTTTGTAAAAATGATTCTTTCTCAGGTTGTCCACATAGATATTTAATTCTAACTGGTGTATAGATATGTATGTGTCCTAATTGCTTGCTGGTAATTTTCCATTCAAACTGAAAAGGTGGTATTTAAATTTACATAGTTCCAAATTAGCAAAGAAACTAATGTTTAATTGGTTTAAACAATTGTTTTTTTTGAGAAACTCAGATCTTTGAGAACATACTAAGAGTTGCACCACCTGTCATGAAGGTATCATCCTTCTGATTCTGCTTCAAGTCTTAACTCCATAGATGTGCTTCAAAATCTGTCACTAAGTTGTGTGTGTGTTTTAAGTAAAACCTTTCTCATTAGGAAAATTGCAGTACTGACTGTGGTGCCTGTACAACTCCTTTATAAACATATTTGCTAATGAAACTGCACGTTATGCTATAACCAAAATGTGTTATTCTCCATTGCAAAAGGCTGTTGTAAATATTCAGACTGAATATAATCTCATATTTTTCTCTCTTAGATGAACAGTTATTTATTAATTGCAGAGGGAGTCTTCATTAGGGACTGTAGTGACAGGAAAAGGGGTAACGGGTTCAAACTTAAACAGGAGAGGTTTAGATTGGATATAAGGAAGAAATTCTTTCCTGTTAGGGTGGTGAGATGCTGGAATGGGTTGCCCAGGGAGGCTGTGAGTGCTCCATCCCTGGCAGTGTTCAAGGCCAGGTTGGATGAAGCCTTGGGTGACATGGTTTAGTGTGAGGTGTCCCTGCTTATGGCAGGGGGGTTGGAACTGGATAATCTTAAGGTCCTTTCCAACCCTAACTATTCTATGATTCTATGAATGGTGTATATTTGTAAAAGCACTTATTTTTTTTTTATCTGTCACTTAGGGATCTGAATATGGTGACTGAATTCAATGCTTTGAGTACCTTTATAACCGAAAATTTCTAAGGAAAAATATGTTCATAAATATTATGGAGTTTTTTTTTTGGGAAAAAACCTAAACCAGCAAACGAATTTATAATGCAATGATTTTTGTTTTCCTGTTCTGCTGACATAAAACAACTACTCAGAGTAGTTTGGTGTTACTTAAGTAACCTTTAGGTATTCAAATGTATTTTACACATTACAATATGTTAATTCTTTTTAAAAGGCTAATTAACATTATCATCAATGTCATAATTTCAAATGATTTAGGCACATCATTATGTTTAGTTATTACAGAAAAAAATGTTTTTATCTCTGATGGATATTAAACGCTAGTTTTATGAAATTGCAATCACAGTTGTTTGGCATATTAGTAACACTTTAATCATTTTAATAGCATTGATTGTAATAAACTCATTTGGGATTCATGTAGAACTAACATTTATTTCCATAAAGCATTTCACAGTAATTGAACATTAGTTCAGTTATGCATGCTGGTTTCCTGCCAGAATATTTCTTTCTTTCTTTTTTCTTTTATTTCCTCACTGTTCATTTTGTAAACTTATCATTTTTGCTTCATGACCAATGAGATCCTTAAATCTAAGTCTGGATTCTTAGCTAGCATAAATTGGACCTCAGTGAAACTATTCTGATTAACACTGATTGAAGACCTCAATGTTAGTTTTTTCCGTATTTCAGTAAATAATGGATTTCTAAGTCATAAAAGACTCTAGGATTAAGTTGACTTTTTTGTTTAGAGATGCAAATAAAGCATCATTCTATGTATGAATAGGAAATAGAAAAAATGTGTTTGCGTACTGACTAGGGGATCTGTTTCAGATTACAATTGACTTTACTGAAAATATCCCAAATGAGAGGATGTGAAGCCATTTATAAGACTGTTTCACACTCAAATCACCTTTCATGATGAGAATTACTTCAGTGATAGCATTACCATCCTACAGTAATTTATTAAACAGTTGTTGCGACCTTCTTTGTCCTTTTGCGTAGGAGACAAAATTCTTACTTTGATTTGACAGTAATATGGAAATTTAAAATAGTCAAAGTTTGAGCTGACTGACTGAACTAAAAGAGAGTCATACATCAAGATCAGAAAATATAGATTCATTGCCTCAAACTTCCAAAACAAAAGTCATAGCAGCATGTCTATCTCTGGCATGTTTGTGGTATTTATAATCTGGGATATTTTTCATTTTATTGCTGTTGTAAGTGTATTTGCCTGCACACTTGTTAGTACTTTGGTTTGGAGACATAGTGTGTTGCGAAGCATTATGCCCCTGGCAAGTTGAGATTTATACAGTGCACATGAACTAGATCTGTTCTGGAAATGACAGACTGGTAACTAACCTAATGCTTTCTGATCCATAACAGAGATGTGAAGGTTCAAACCCATTGCTCCTTCATACAGCCTTGAACTGTGTGTGTGTTTGGGATACTCAGACCAGAAGTTGTGCAGTCTGAAGGGAAGCTCTGAAACTTTCAAAATGGGGATGGCAATGGAGCACGCTAGCACCATCTGCTTTGATCTACTGATCTCCTGTACTGCTGAACTGCTAATGTCAGCTCAGCCTTTGTTAATAAAAGAATTGAAAGTAGACTGGCAAAAGTGATTAGTGCTACCAGAGTAAAGGCTTCTGGAACTTTTTACTAAGACTGAATAATATGACCACACTGAGTACTAATGAAGGGAAGAGACTACAGGTAACTGGGGCAAATGCTGCAAAGTGAAGAAAGGATCTTGTCAGGCACATGTACAGACAACTGATGAAACAAAAGGTCATTTAATATGGATAAAAAGAAAAAAATATGCTTGACAATGAATTTTGCTAGTATGTGTAATAAATTTCCTACAGCATTCCCTGATGATTGTTGTTATTGTTACAGCTAATCCGGTCCAGATAGTAATAAATATGAAGAAAATCATTATTGTGAAAGGGTGAGATTTCATATTTCTGTGTAGTCAGAATGTCATGGAAAGGGTTAAAAATGTCCACCTGCCTGAACTGATGCACTGGGAAGACCTGATGTGTCTTCAAATTAGACTTGTTTAATCTGAAGTTCTTAGCCTTTTAATATCAAGTTTTAGGAAAAATTAAAATGGTTTAGAGGTTTAAGATCACAAAGCTCCTTTGCCATGAAGATGACAACATAAAAAGCAATTAGAAAACTGTCAAATGAGTATGTCTTCTAAAGCTCTGATGCACTTAAAAGAACTAATTACAAAGAAAACTCCAGTACTGAATGCAATGATTAGCAATATGCAAATTAGGGAGAAATTCAGGCAAAGGTCTCTGGAGGCCAGAAGTTTGCCAAGTGAATTGTAAAGGTGGACTGTAATGATTTAATACAGTATGTGACTGTTTTTCTGGAGCTGATACGGGTAGTGACATAGGAAATAGTAATGTTCACTGCATCAGGATGAAGGCTGCCCTCTTGCTTCAGCCATTCCATACTCTGTAGCGTATGAAAATCTCTCGCTGGTAAAATGCTATTTCTACAACCAGTTATGTGACTGCAGTTTGTAAAATTATTATTTTTTTTAATTATCTGTCTATGCCTTCAATAAATAGAAGAAATTGTCTACATCAAAAAAACTGGCAGGAGTTATGAATCTTCCTGCTGCTTCAGGGTGTTGTTAAATGTAACTTTGAGTGTTGCTATACTATATCCAGCCATTCTATTGCTCAGGTAGAACCCAAATGTTGCTCCATTTCTTTCAGTAAAAAGGTAAACGCAGAATAGAGTGTATTTTGGGGATAGAGGTTAATGGGAACTTATTTAAAACAGTGACATCTAATGTGAAGAGCTCTACTAAAAAGCACTAGCTTGAGTTACCTACTCATGAGACAGTGATGATTCTCCGTAAATCAGCATCTACTAAACTATTTTATATAACAAACAAAAGCTTAATTTTGAGTCAGTCTGTGCTGATATACTCCCACAGTGGCCTGCCTGCCTTCAAGTTCAGCAAGCTCTATAATCATGGAGCTCTGTTAAGTTCAAGAAACTTTAGTATTCAGAAACACAGCCAAGACCACAGTACAAACACTGGAAAAATAGTCTTGTCCTTCAGTGAGAAAAACATATCTGACATGGAGTTGTTCTGAAGCAGACTTTTTGTAAAAATAAGATTACTTGTTATGAATGCCTTTTTTTTTTTTTTTTTTTTTT
>NDXB01011619.1:0-13327 GCA_002631895.1 Agapornis roseicollis | reverse complement strand
AGATTATACATCTATATATAAACTCTAGATTTAACTCAGATTAATTTACATTATCTAGAGTTTATATATAAAAGAACTCTAAGTATATCAAGATATATAGAGATATCTTTATATCTATATACATAGTTATGGATATATAGATAGATATCTAGAGTTTACATATATATGTATAGATTTAAATATATATATCTCTTAGATATATACAAACTCTAGATAATGTAAATTAGTCTGAGTTAAATTTAAAGTTTATATATAAATATACATGGAGCATATCTATATCTCTCTATNACATTATCTAGAGTTTATATATAAAAGAACTCTAAGTATATCAAGATATATAGAGATATCTTTATATCTATATACATAGTTATGGATATATAGATAGATATCTAGAGTTTACATATATATGTATAGATTTAAATATATATATCTCTTAGATATATACAAACTCTAGATAATGTAAATTAGTCTGAGTTAAATTTAAAGTTTATATATAAATATACATGGAGCATATCTATATCTCTCTATATAGATATGAACATATATATATATGAACATATATATATATAAAAATTCTAGAAAATGTAAAATAATCAGTTTGTTTAGTCCTTAGTGACAGAATGATACTTGTTATCATATATAAACTCTGGAGTTTATATATATATTTATATTTTTATAAACTCTCTCTATATATCTGTGTCTGTATTTATATCTATCTATATAGATAGATATGAGTTTTTATATATATGTGTATATATATTCATATATATATTTATATATATGTGTATATATATATATACACACACATATATATAAAAACTCTAGATAATGTAAATTAGTCTGAATTTGTTTAGTCCTTAGAATAATACTTGTCATATAGAAACATATATATGTTACCATATGTAAGCTCTACATATATAGAGAGGGTTTTTATATATATATGTATATATATATATATAAACTCTCTCCCTCTACATATATATCTTTATATACATGTATACTCTCTATGTCTAGATATATCTATATATACATATCTGTATCTAGATATCCATACTTATATAGATTATCTAGAGATATCCATATATATATTTGAGGTTTTATATATATATCAGTTCTAGATAATGTAAATTTATCTGAGTTCATACAGTCCTTAGTGACAGAATATTTGTTATCTTATATAAGCATATGTAATGTTATCATATAGAAAAATCTATATATATGTCTAGAGTTTATATATATAAACTCTCTATATAGATTTAACTCAGATTAATTTACGTTATCTAGAGTTGATGTATATATAGATATATTCATATATATCTTTATAAACTCTCGATATAGATATCTAGAGATATAGATCTATATCTATATAGATATATGAATTTATATAGATAGATACAATTATAGATATCTGGATATACCTATATATCTACATCCCTCCTCTCTCTCTATATATATTTTATATATATAAAAACTCTAGATAATATAAGTTAATCTGAGTTCATTTAGTCCTTTGTGACAGAATGATATTTTGTTTTGCATATAATAATATCTGATCAAATAGCTGAGAATGTAACTACTTTGGTAGAAGGATTTTAATGACTATTCCAAGGAATTTGACCTTTCAGACAGATTTAATTGTAGGCTCTTGTGAGCCTGACAGAAATACTTCAAGATTGATGACCCTGGTTCAGAGCTGTATTACAATACAACAGCATACTGAAAATATTTCCATCTGTGGAAAAATTAGTGTAGCCTTTGACAATCTGTTCTGTGGCCGAACTTTCCAGAGGAAACAGTGGACGTGAAGGACTGAATTTCAAAGACCATGCACTGGAGAGCTTACAAATATGTTAAAAACCCCTGAAAAATTCCGGAAGTCTGGTTCTTTTCCTTCCATGTAACATAATTGTTTTCTTTTAAAATTCTTTTAGTCACTACACGAGCAATGACGGGTCAATGCAGAAATTCTGGATCTTACTTCAGCTCCCAGCTCAACTGGCACTGTTGAGTTTTACTTACCCATCCTGCTTAAGTCACGGAGGGTAGAAAATAGAAGACCTGTGCTCGATTCAATTTTGTAACTACCTCCTCTAGTCTGTATGAAAACTTAGGTCACTTACATGTGCTGTGATTCTCATGATTTTTCATCTCCAAGCAAGTGCTAACACATACCTTTATGTCTCTCTGCACTTGAAATTCAAGATACTTACGTGTCTTTTTTGTGGTAGCATTTACTGTGGCACTGAAGGGACCTGCTCCAGCACTGTTGTAAGCACGGACAGCTGTGTAGTACGGTAAATTGCTCTTCAAACCTGTTATTCTTACTGATGTCTCATTCCCTGCAGCTTTTACTCTGTTTGAAGATTCTTCTTTTTCACCATTATTCCAGTACCTAACCTAGTAGATATAAACCAAAACCATGTAAAATTGTGCATCAAGTGGACCATTCATCCACAGCACTGCATTTGACTCCTTTGTGTGCATTTTTTCTCAGCTGAAAAAGGCAGAAATACATTCAAAGTTCAGAAATGTTTACTGTGTAAAAAAATAAATTCTTATCCATCTGCTTCCCACATTTGCTGCTCTTTCAGTGTGACGGTAGGAAAAAGGAAACTGATATATTAGATGCTGCTTGAATTAAACAGTGACAGGAGGAAAACCATTACTTTATCTTAAAAAGTAAACACATTAAAACTGTTTTGAAACAGAAACCTGTACCTGACAAAACAGTTTCTTTGGAAGTAAATGTAATTCTGAAAGAATGTCAGTTTGAAAATACTTAGACAGACACATGGCTATCGGCACAGAAAGCAGAACACAATTTCATTCTGTGTTCTTCGGTTTCAAAGATACTTGGAAGAAAGTATCTTCATTCTGGGTGTAGGTGGAGCAGTAAGGAAGCAGGATATCTGTTAATCTATTATAAATGTGTGTTGCTGCCCTGCAGCCTGCACGACCCTTCTGGCTCCTTTAGAAATGGGAGTGTGTTTTAAATGAGCTTACCTCATAGCCAAGTAACCTTCCACTACTCATCTTCCAAGGAATGGCTGTCCAGGAAACCTCAATGACTGAGGATGACAGACTGGTCGCAGATACACCGGAGGGTGCTATGCTAGGCTCTGTATTCAGAAATCAATAAATGAGAGGTGATCAGCAGCACTGGTGACTGTGGAAATAAACATATCTGTATTCAAACTGATCTCATTTCTATTAACTGTTGCTGGATTCTCTGATGAAACATCTCAGATTAAATACCTGGAGGTAACTCAATAATCTGGAGATAATCCACATACCTTCTTCAGCTGAAAAAACAGTGGTTACTGAACTAAATGGCCCTTCTCCTTTATTGTTATAGACACCAACTTTGACTTCATATGGTGAAAATGGCAGGATGCTTTCATTCCTAAAGACATATCTTGGTGTGTCAGGAGAGGTGACCACAGTCTGTATCCATGTTGTGGTGCCAAAGGGGCGGAAGGCAACAACATAGCCAAATCCTTCTCCATTTTGTAACTCTTCAGGGATGGGCTGTGAGAAAAGCAGCAGAGGACATTAAATCTGTGATACAACGTCCAGCACTGAACATGCTTGGCAGAAAGAAAGTACTGACAGGCAAACATACATGATAGTAACCAGATCCTGGTACTGCATTTGGGATCTTGCCCATCAGCAAATTAGCTATGATACAGCAGAACAAAATGTGTTCCTTTGAACCTAGTTTAAGGTTTGCATTTCAGTAAGAGAATGACTTTCAGGTATATATTCCTTGTTTTCCACTAAGCAGCCTGGTTTAAGACACTCTTCAGTAACTACAGTTTGGGGTTTTTTTCAATTTCACAATCCATAGTTCTTAAAAAATGAATAATTCCTGAGTCAACTCTTACAGATTCCTTTACATAGCGGTTTATAATTTCCTCTGATGTGATAAAGACTGGATAGATAGCCCCCCAGAGTAGTCAATGTTAGTAACAGAACACTTAACAGTTCTTTAACTCATTAAGACAGGGATACATAATATAAAGTACTATCTGCTTGTATTGGCTGACACATACATCCAGAGTTAATGGTAAGAAAGCAAGAACTGCACATTTGCACTCAAAAGTGTAATTCTGCAGCTCAGCCTTTGAGCAATACCCCTTTTTCTTCCCACCCTCCTGCCCCCTTTTAGCATTAACATTTGTTTGAGAACAATCTCAAACTAACTGAATTCCCTACTGATTGCCACCTAGCACACTAACACATGAGAGAGGGAAGGCGAACGCGCATAGCTCACAGTACAGAATGTTACTGAGCACATATATATCCTNCTCTTCATTAGGGACTGTAGTGACAGGACAAGGGGTAACGGGTTCAAACTGAAACAGGGGAGGTTTAGATTGGATCTAAGGAAGAAATTCTTTCCTGTGAGGGTGGTGAGGCACTGGAATGGGTTGGCCAGGGAGGTTGTGAGTGCTCCATCCCTGGCAGTGTTCAAGGCCAGGTTGGATGAAGCCTTGTGTGGCATGGTTTAGTGTGAGGTGTCCCTGCTTATGGCAGTGGGGTTGGAACTTGATGATCTTAAGGTCCTTTCCAATCCTGACTATTCTATGATTCTTATAAAGCAGGCTTGATAGAACAGAATTAACACACATTCAGTTTTATCTCTGCTAAACATATCCTTTTTTATTGCTTTTCAGGAGTTCAAAGCATTATCATAAAACAATTGAGGAGGTTGTTTTTCCTAAGAGAGTAAGTGCTTGTTTACAAACTCATTTTATTTGCACAATATTCCATTGTTATTCATTTCAGACAGAAAGCTGTCAGATGAATGCACTCCCTCATAACATATATAACCTGACAGGCACTGCCCATGTCTGCCTTCCACCAGTGGAAGGGAAATTAAGTAGAAAATGTAGATCTCCAATATTTCTTAGGGCTAAAGTGATATTAGTTTTTAACTCACTTTGTATTCATAGAGGATCCTGCGTGTTCACAACACATCTGACAGTAAACTGTTCAAATAAAAAGTGTGGGTGTTTTAATTCTTATACCAGCTACTTCTGAGGAAGTCGGACTTTGGAAGCACAAGGAGGTGTCACTGAGAACCCTCTTATGAACAGTTGTCAGGTAAGAATGGAAAAATCACATTTTAAGCACAATAAACACTTTAGAAAGCAAATCTTGGGAGAATAGCGTGGAAGGTGAGAAACTTTGGACTTAAAATAATCTCACAAACAGCCTTTGCCCTCCAGACCTTCCAATCCTCAAGCCCAGCACACCTATTGCTTCTGGTACTGGCTTCCCACGAAAGCCATTCTGACTTCCAGAGGAGGCTCATACAGTTGCACACATAGGTATTTTTTTAAGCTGTTTCAATTCCTTTCCCTTTGGAGCGTGTATCCAGGTTGGTGGCAGGACTCTTGTATCTTGTCTCCTTTCCACAAGGACAGTTTGAGTCATTGTCCAAAAACCACCCAGCGGGTTGCACAGTGTTGTGTTACACTTGGTTTGCAGATAAACCCTGTGGATGCCTCTGTGGTGATGCTGCTGTGGTGGTGCCACCCTACAGGAGCCAGAGAAAGGCTTGGCTCATCCATGCTGGGGTTTGCCTGTTCCCCTCCCCCCAGCTTCTGGCTTTGTGCTTTGAGAGCCTCCAGTGCTACAGCTACACTTCTAGGTATTGAAAAGAATATACTTTACATTAGTGTTTGTATCCCTAAAAACTATGACTCAGTCCAACTGTTCTTTCTTACTGGATTTCGCATAATAGTAAGTGATAAAATGTTGGCTATTTTTGGTGCAAGTACAAGAAGAATGGCAGGAATACCCTCCCACCATCCGCAATTCCAGTCACACAAGTGATTGATGTTACTCACATTTTTCATTATTGTTGATTCCTTTTCTTTCTCCACCCCAGGACAGAATTGCAAACCTTGGCTAGTTACAGAAGCTGCCCTGGAAAAGCCTTTATATGGTAGGCTGTTTGAGGAACCTCTTCCCTCATCCTTTACTGGCTCTTCACCTTTTCCTCTATCCTTTCCCAGTGACAACTTAGTTAGTTACAGAAGTCNTGCCCTGGAAAAGCCTTTATATGGTAGGCTGTTTGAGGAACCTCTTCCCTCATCCTTTACTGGCTCTTCACCTTTTCCTCTATCCTTTCCCAGTGACAACTTAGTTAGTTACAGAATCAAGTCTGTGTTATTATCACAAATAAACATTGACCATATTAACATAGGGTGAGGAACAGAGAGAGATCAGCTTAAAGGAAGACTGATCTGAACATTAGGGAAAACAGAGCAAGACTGGTGTCCACCAACAACCATCTGAAAGGTAAAACCCTCTTTACTCGAGAAATTACTTGTCTTTCATATACACTTGTAAATGTGTTGAGATTGCTATTAACCCTTACTGCAGCATTTGGAACAGCTCCCTGTTTGTTAGGTAAATAGAAGCAATGCTCTAAAAGCTTGAAATATATAGTTCAGATTTGTCTGTGTTCCCAGTGAGAAGGTTTTAGTGTGAGGAAGTCTGGGGCTTTAAAATGGGAAGCTGCAGTATGTAAGGAATAGGCAATTTGCAGGGGAAAACAGGCCATACAATTTAATACTAGAGAGTGAGACACTAAAGAACTAACTTTTCAATAGGATTACCTAAATTCTTTTTCATTGTGAACAGCCTAACTGGATAGATGGGAAACAAGTGGCTTTTTGTCCAGGGCCACAAGCCTGCAGGCAGAGGAAAACCTCAGAAGTTCACACAACCTTTGGTCTCTGCCATATGTCTGGCTCTGGGAGAAGACTGGGATGTATTTATATCCCTCCTCCTGCCCTGCTTTCTGTACAGGTAGGCCTGGGTATATGGCTTGGGATTTTAGTCTCTTGGCAGCAAAACTACCACAACAGTAGATGCTATGCTGCCAAGAAGCAGCAGTTAGCAGAAATATCATGAAGATGCTGTATCATTTTTAGATGCAGTAAATCCCATGAGTGGAAACACAGAATCCAAACAAGCAATAATACTTTGAAATATTTGAGTATCCCTCAATGTAATAAATATTTTATTAGAGTAATAGAAAAAATGCATACAGATAACCATAGGATACACACACAACCGGAAGTTTAAGGATAAATTTCAAACTTTTCAATATGAAACAAGGTACTTGGTACATATCTCATGGAGATATATAACTAGAAATTAACTAATACAATGTAAACTGCATGAAAATGGCAATACAGGAACTTGGACTAGAATTTTGTGAAACAAGAATAGAAAGAATCACCCTTCATTGCATGAAACATATCTATATACTTACTAGTAACACCTGTTTTTCCATCTCCCACCCACTCCCCCCCCTCCCCCATTTGCAAGTGTCTGAAAACATCACTGGTTAGCCACATTGAAAAGCAACTAGCCATTTATAACTATGTATGTACAGTATATACAGATCTAGCTTACTTCAACAGTTAGCATGTATTTCCATCTGGATGTGATACTAATAAGGTAATTTGCTATTTGAATGCATATAAGGTTGTTTTTTTTTCTAGAGTGCTACTATAATTTCATTAATCGTGGTTCTCTCCCTTCATAGTTCTGTGTGTTGTAATAGCACTGTGAGACTTTAAAGGTAAGTCTTTAAAAGGATATGGTTTTATGTCACACGAACACTTGTGCTCTGCCATGTATGTAGGCAGCTCTCTAAAAGGTGTCTCAAAGGCTGATTTGACTAAATTAACAACTGGGGAAGTCAAATGGACCAGGTTTAATGTATCATTAATGTATTGCTATGAAAGAAAGCACAGATTTCTCCATAACAGCAAGCCTGAAGTGTCCTTGTGTTATTTTTTATTATAACCTACAGTATTGCCACAAACTTACTAGAATTGTATGACATTAATAGGGTGCATCAGCATGCCAGACCAGGTGAAATATTCTGAATTAGTTAAAAAGCATCAGGAAGGGGAGTTATGAATGAGACACTGAATTAAGGATGCACTTACAGTATGGTGCAATAGACAAAAGAGCAAAATAATTCAGGGCTGCATATATTTGGACGCACCACAGGACAAGTTAGGGAGGTGGTAGTAATTCCTTTTCGTAAGGTCATGGTGCAACTGCGTTTTAATAATGCTTACAAGTGGGCACTTTTGTTAGTGAAACACACTGACAGGAGTTCAGAAAAGGGCAATAAAAATGATCCTGAAGTTGGGGGAATTTGGTTATGAATAAAGAACCAGGTTAAGAAATACAGGGTGGGGATATAAGTAACTAACTTCAAAATCTATTGATGGAGAGGAAGGTTAGGTGTTTGAAAAGGTACATAAATATATGCTGTGATAGAGAGCTCTGAAATAATTTCTTAAGTGCAGTAGCAGAAGCCCTGCCTCTCAGACATCCCAACATGGATTGTGCAGAACTAATATCCATACTGTGATTTTTCTCTAACTTCCAGCTTTGATTTCTTGCCGTATTTAGAATTACTTATAGAATGGGCAGTAGGAAAACTGATCCAAACCTACTGGATTATGACACTGTCTTAAGAACAGCTGCTTGGTGGAGGTATTTGTTACTATCTGATTGAAGTGCTGTGTCTCTGATTTTATCTTTTGTATGTAGAATGATGTTATCCTAACAATGCAGAATGTACCCAAAACATTGTCACTGCAAAAATGGAGTTTCTCACTGAGCTAAGCTCTCCCCTGAAACTCTGATCACAGTGCCATTGCTCTCCCTCACATTGTATCTGAAGTATGTAATATGTAAACTGCTTTGGTTCAAGTATTAAGGCATTTTAGATTCCTCTTTAAAGGATTTGCTAAACTTTACATGGTATTTTTAATTCAACCTACAGTGAAATACAAACAATTTAAAAACACATCAGGATAGAAGAAAAACATGCATTAAACACTGCAGGTGTCTTTTTAAAAAAGCACTTTTCTGTAGTAACCAATTCCTTTCTTTTTTTTATCTTCCCAGCAAATGAAAATGTATCATCACAACATTGAATGAATAAAGGTCAAGGAAAACAGCATTGGAAAGAAGCTGGATACACTGAAGAGACTCAAGATGGATGGACCAGAACCTCTTGCATCCATATCTGTGACAAAAGAAAAAGGTGTGGGTTAAATGAAAGCATGAATTTTGTCTGTGTCAAATTAGTATTCTTTCTAGATACTAAGCAAAAATTTTATTGTATATTTTTATTTCTGACAAGCAATGAAAATTTAGAATAGATTTACCAAAGCTACAGTAAATATTGTAAAACTACAGGAATGCCTTGCAAAACACTGAAACTGTACAAATGATCCTTACTTTCAAGGTAATACTAAAAAAAAGGGTAAAAATATCTAATGTTTTTAATATCAATTTACATTATAATTTACCAATTCAATAGAAGGAAGTTTGTCATATGTAAGTGCATGAAAACTGCTTTCCTTTTTATTACCTTATTACCATACAACATACAAGTATTGCTTTTTTCTCCCCATCAATAAATACTGAATTCCTGCAAAGCCAAGTTGTGGCAGCTGTTGAGTGTCAACTGCACATTTAGTAGTGATTCACTACACTAAGGCAGAGATGCATCTCTGCTATGGCCAGTATAGATAAGGTTCTGTCATTGGCTGGGGCGCCTATATAAGCAGTGACAAAATAATAGAGATTCAGTTTTAACCTACTAGCTAGCCTGGGAATCAGGATCTGATCACTGCTAGTGCCATCTCCACCCTCCGTTGTTGCTTTTACTTCTATAATGTAATCTTCATTAAACTGGAGTACAAGTTCAGCTGTTGTCTTGTCTGTGTTCAGCACGTTCATATTGCTCTGACTGATGGTCCTGTACAAAACCTGCAATACAAGCAAAGAGCTGTGTGTGACATATCTTCCAGTAGGACCTGCCCTGCAATTTATATTTGTTTCTTAGAAACAAGGTTTCAGTCTTTAAGAAGGTGGGGTGAGAGAAAAGATCTGATTTTTGGTTAACATACATACTAGGGCAGAATTGCATTTAAAGAAAGAACGTAACATCAATCAAGTGCTTTTATTCTAACTTTAATAAAAAATGACACAATGTATAATGACAAGATGTATTATATTATTATGTATTTTATATAATTTTTTAGTTATTACAATTATTATTGCTGTTATTAAATAATGTAATATAACAGGTGGTGAGTCACTGGCACAGGTTGCTCAGAAAAGCAGTGGCTGCCCCATCCCTGACAGTGTTCAAGGCCAGGTTGGACACAGGGGCTTACAGCAACCTGGTCTAGTGGAAGGTGTCATTGCTTATAGCAGAGGAGTTGGAAATGGATGAGCTTTAAAGGTCCTTTCAATCATTCTATGATTCTACTGACTACAAATGAATAATATATTCTGTTGAGTACCTCAATGTATTGTTATATAAATTATCTCACTGTTTGCAGTCTGTCATTATCTAGATCAGCTTCATATCGCCGATATGTAGTTTGGGAAGGAGGGAACTAATCAGTGTTACAGACTATGTTGGACGATGCTCCCCAACTCTTAATGACTATTCTTGTCATGAAACTTCACTGCATTCTGTGTCCTATGTAACTGGACTGTGTAAATACATTCAGTAAAATTAACCAGCTTTATGAAACTTCTGCTTATCCTTGTGTACTTAGCAATGTTTGCTATGCATACGGAGCCTGAAACTGTTTTGGGAGGCAGAGTATGCAGTTTGAGACTCTTTGTGGTGTGTTTTTTTGGGTCAGCTACCATCTATGAAACTAGACGGCTCATCTGAGCTGTAAATGTGTCATTCTTGCCCATACTACTAAGAACACTGTGTGTTCAGATCTTCAGCATAACTCTTTTATGCAGGAATGTATAATGTAGACTTCAACTTTATGCAGCTCTTGAAGAACATCCTTGCTATTCTCTTAGATTTGGCATTTAATTACTTGTATGATTGTGCACCAATCAGATCTACAACAGATGAAGCAGTGCATCGAGACGATGAGAATGTCCCACAGTAGGTAAGAAGAAAAGAGTTTAGAATATCATTTTGTAAAATGTGGTACTAATAAATATACTTGGCCAGCAATGGGAATTATACCCATCACCTAAATTTTGGATTTATTTGGTTTCTTTCAAAATATTAGACGCTTGGATACATACATGTTACATGTGATAAGTATTGTTATATATGTTGTGAGAGTCAAGTGTTACATTATCTAGATAAGTGGAATCTCAAGAGCTGGCAACTATACCTGCAGCTCCCAGTTTTGTTTGTGTAAGGAGAAGGTATTAAGTGTACCACTAATTGTAAAAGAGCCACAGCTTGTTAGAACATGATGTAAAATCTATAAGAAGGAGACACTACTGAAGTGGTTTAGATGTGGTATTGTGCATCCGCTGAACTTGCTGCCTTGAAAGGAGACAAGAACAAGCACATTGTGGATTACTTTCAGATAGTTTTTGGGTCTGTTTTCACTTACCTTATACCCAATCACTTCAGACTCATTCTCCATAGCTCTTACTTCTTCCCAGCTGAGGATTACTCTGGAGTCGGTGACATTCCACACAACGTTTCCTGGTGGTTGACTGGGTGCTTCAAATAAATACATAATAGAAGCCTGACTTAAATCACTGATACCAATTAAATTAATTAGCAAACAATAGTTGAGGTAATTGACTGTTACTGGCTGTCAGATGCAAAAGCAACTCAAAGGCAGCCTTTGTTTGTAAACTTCCTGCGTCAGAGACTACGTTGAAAAAAAAAAAACCCAACAGAAGGGAAGAAAACCAGAATGGCACATCATAGATGTTATTTCTGAAGTTGTATTATCCATTGATGATCCTTCATTAAATACAGCCAGCTAAAAGCATGTATCTTAAGACATGGCTGATCAATTAGAACAAACTCTAATGAAACTCTATGATGGTGAAAGACAATTTGTACCTTTAGTATACTGCCAAGAATAAGCAAATACTTCACAATAAATTATTTGTTAGACAAATGTAGTCTTAGTGAACATTCAAATCCACACAGTGCTGATTTACTGTAACATGTCTCTAATGTAAAAATTATCTGACAGGTTTTTTTGTTCTTTTAACTCAAGGCATGGTTTTGAAATGCGGTTTGTACCGTTTCTGTATCTGCAGTTTGAACCATAGTGGGCTCTGTCCAGGTACATCTATTTGGGGTTTTGTTCATTAACAATCTGTCTGAGACCATAATTTTCAAGGGAAGTAGCGTGCCTTTGGCTGTACACTTTAAAATACCTTGAAGTTACCTTTGCCTTCCCTGAAAGCTTGGCTAATACGAACCTCTTAAGATGCCTCAAGTTGGTTTCCTGGAAAATGGGTCATTTCAGTGACATAATCAATGATTAAAATCTTTTCTAAATGCATTAAGGAAAACAATTTACTGTTGCTGTCACCTAGTGGAGGCAACTGCTGCTTAGGTGGACTGTGCTACACTTTGATGCTGAAGGTTCCAGCATTTAACACTAACTGGTTTTAAACACCCTGTGTATGTTCTTATGTTGCTTTTAGTTTCCCTCTCTCTTTCCTTTCCCCCCCCCTTCTCCTCCCCCTTACTTTTAAACTCTTCCCACAGGTAGTTCCCTGCCTTCTTTCCTTGAGTAGTCAGATCCAAACCCAGCTGATTATATTTCATTAAGACACAAAACTTTTAAGAGTGAGACTCAGAAGAATTATTCTAAAGTCAAATGACCACTCAGGTATTTTTTTCTTGCAGCATTTGAGTTGCTCTATATACGAAACAGGATTTAATAGCCACTTTTTGTAAATGTAAGTTAGTTGTTTTTTACTTTACATCTGAGCATTAAGTATTACAGCGTACATGAACAGTTTTCACACTGAGATATTAAAGCTGAATTTCAAAACAAATTAGTCATTCTTTTCAATCCCCAAAATATTAATATGGTAACTAACTCAGTGCCTGTAGGCTGTACAGAATGATAACAAGTATCATTCTGTCATAAGGACTAAACCAAATCAGATTAATTTACATTATCTAGAATATATGAATATATAAAACACACAGACACATATTATAAACTCTGGCTTTAACTCATTAACTTGCATTATCTACAGTTTATATACATGTATCTATATATAATCTAGTTTATATAGCTACAGAACTCTAGATATATGTACAGTTTATATATATATAAACTCTAGATAATGTAAGTTAACCTGTTAAAACTAGAGTTTACATATCTATATCTGTAGTTTACATATAGAGAGTTTATATATATTTGTGTATATATATATGCACACATATATGTGTATAAATATACACGTATATATGTATACATATATATAAAAATATATACATATATACATATATACGTATATA
>NDXB01011618.1:65636-94474 GCA_002631895.1 Agapornis roseicollis | reverse complement strand
AGGGGGGTTGGAACTAGATGATCTTAAGGACCTTTCCAACCCTAACTATTCTATGATTCTATGTTTCTTGAGATGTCTGTGTTTATATAGACTGGAAGAGAGTATGCTCACCAAATAATGCCAGCAACAGTAAAAATAACCTTTGCCCTGCGAGGCATCCTTCTTGAAAACAAAACACAGTATTTACAGGAAAAAGGGAATTAAAAGAGATTTGTCATGAAATACCAGAAGAGAGAGGTTAAGAGAGACCATGGGAGAAGGCTGTGAGGTTGATGTAGCAAACCAGATGAGGACAGGTATTCCCCCACTTCAAGAAGAAAGCTGTCAGGAGGTCGACTCACAGGATAGTGGCCACTTCATATACAGGCATCAAAAGAATTTCTTGTGACCCTGCTCAGTCCAAGAGAGAACAATGTACAAAAGTGTTCCTCTGCAACTTACTAGCAATTGTGAGATGCTGCTATAGAAACGCATATATATCTGCTGTAGGTAGGACATCCTTGGGATCTGCCACCCAGAGAAAAGTAATAGGGAAGAAGCTCTTCACTAAAACTAAAGGACCTTCTCAAAAGTGTATCTCTAATCTCCTCACAGGAAGGTACTGAAGTGGAAAAACTCTTCTTCTTCTATTGCCTTGTGCTCAGTCACATAAAATTATGCAGTGCTTAAGTATCATTACAAGGAGGACCACAAAAACTTTGGAAAGACACTACTAAAATAAACACCTGCAGCCAAAGAGCTGGCCTTTTGTTTGAATCCCATCAGGGAAAACTTAGCTTGCACTCTCCTTTCTCTGATAGAAGCTTGAAAAATCTACCCAGCCATACATTACCAGGAACTGAAGTATAAGCATGCCTGAGTGCTTAAAGTACACAAGTCTATAAGTGCTCCTCTTACCTAAGTGGGAGGATAGATTCAAAAAAGCTTAAAAGCAGGACAGTGCTGGTTGCCTAGAACACAAGTCTGACTACTAGTCAAGAACTGAATTCAGTTTTTAGCAAACTGCTACCAAGTGGATGACATTTGGGTAAGCAGAACTGCCATGACCTAAATATAGGGTATATCCCTAGACTAAACAAAGGAACACCCCTTCATTTCTGTGAAGAGCTTCTTTATCTGAAGAGATTGCTGGCTTTCATAAGGCTGCTTGTGTACAATAAGACAGCTCCAGTGTAAGAGCAGGGACCGACACTCAGTCCTGCAGATCTCGCAGTTCAGATAAGCAGAGCCATGGATATGTGAGGGAGGATCATTCACATGAATAATGTTGCAGGCTTAGCTTCCAGGGATATTCTCTTTGGGTTGTCATGAACTGATGATGCTTTGCAGCAGTTTTATAAAATGAAGTTAACAGAGATATCTTTTTTTTAAGTGATGTTGCAATTTCCCCCTTGGACAAATTTAACAAAGAAATATTTCTTAGCGAGACAGTATAATTTCCGGCAAGAATTGTTACAGATGAAAAGTCAATCCTGTAGCCTTATTCAAAGCCATGGAACTAGTAAAGTAACAAAACTTGGAAAACATTAAATGCCTTTGCCCTTTAAGGAGGACTCCTTCGGGAGGCATTTCCATATTCAAGGGCTGGAACTTAACATACACCTAATTGTACATGTATATATGCCATTTTGGAAGAATTCTGTCAAGGTACAAAATCAGAAATGTAACAGCCCTATGTTTTCCAGACACTTGTACCTGGTTTAATAGGCTTATAATTAGCACAATTACTTAAAAACAATCTTAACCAGGTTCACAGCACTTTCATCTCAGTTTTTAACTATTGTGATGTTCCTCTGAGCTATTACATGACATGCCAATAAAAAAGCAACAGTACAATGCTTTCCTTTGTGTTCCTCTCTCTTAATCTGCAAAACAGATGCAGCGAGTGCACTAGCCACTCCAGATTGCTTTCAGCAAAAAACATAACTTTGGCAGGTTAGTACTAGTTAAGGGGCATATGGTTTGCTATTCTCTGTGGAAAGACAGCCATAAGTCAGCCAGCAAATTCAGATTCTTATAATTAACAACAGACAAACATTTGGCTAAAAATTCATGAGGGTTTTTTGTTTGTTTGTTTGGTTTTGTTTTGCATGGTTTTCTAACCATTTATCCCTCTTTTTTTTTATTTTTATTTATTTTTTTAATTTTATTTAGGAAAGAACAAGAAAACCCACACAGTAAATGGAGTAAATTATATTGCAATTATCATAACGATGTCCTTGTTATTGTTTCAGAAAAATGTTTATTTTTTACTATGAACCTCCTCTGATCTGACATGAATTTAAAGATGAGATGAAATAGACCTAGGTTATTATAAATCATAATTTGGGGACAGTCTTTTTCAAGTGAAGCCAAGGTAGCTTGTATTTTGCAAACCACTCAGCAAGAGAAAATGAAATACTTGCCTAGCTTGATAGGAGGAAGGTGATTTTAGAGGATAGCCCAACTACTGAACTTGTATATACTTTCCATTAGCTTTCAGGGGAATCATGTACATGCTTCAAGTGCAGAGCCTGGCCTATTGCATTAGTCCTATTAGAGAAATTAAGAAGCTTTAAAACTTCATGCTGAGAGGGACAAAGCACATCCCTAGCAAGAAAAACATGACACTTCCTGACCAATAGGTCTGCATTATCTAGGACTCTGCTTCAGAAAAGCGCTTGTGCATACAGCATATTTTTAAGCTGCTGTGTAAGTCCAAGCAGAGGTTCAGCAAAGCTCTTGGGCACACACTCAATTTGACAGGCTTGCTGTGACCCTGGCAGGCACAAAGGACTCACTTCTCACTTGTACCACTGCATCTTCCCTCCAACTATCAAACACCAGTCTGCAGCAGAACTGGGATTTCATCATGGGGGAACCTGTGTCAGTACCAGGTTCCCAACTTCTATGGAGCTCTGATTGTTTTGCTGAGGTCCTGCCAAGCCTCATAAGCTTCAAGTCTGGTCAGCCCCCATGGACATGGGATAGATGCTGAAGTTCACAACAGGGACCTGCTAACCTAAGCCTGGAAATTTCTGCTACAAAAAGCCTGCAGATTTCCCAAGTTGTCCTCATGGTCTGTCTGCACTACAGAGCTGAGCAACTGGGCAATCAATGCTCAAGGCCTCGCAACATGAGAGGTGAAAATGAACGTTGTATCAGCATGAGTGGGGACTTACTTCAAGAGAGCCAAAAGGACCTATGTCTTTCCCGTGGGAGGGGGTGGACAATCTGTCAGGCTCTGGGCATGAGGGTTGATCAATCAGACAGGTAAAGACAGGAGAATCCTGCATCCCCACACCAGCTCTGGCTGCTGCCAAGGAGCTGAGGTCCGACATTGCCAGGGGAGGAGCTAGGGGTCCTCTCCCTGCCTTCCTCTTCTGCCCTCCAGCAGGAACCACCACTTCACATAATCCATCTCTCACCTCACCTCCCTATGGCTCTGGCACAGGCATAGACAGCAGAGCAATACCCACTTTGCTGCTTCTCCACCTATCAGGCACTGCAGGGGTCTACCTGCTCTGCTTACTAAATTAACCTGCATGGAGCTCTGCACTGGCACTGCTGCAGCCCTCCGGTGCCTGCTCACCATCAATTGCAGCCACCTGCAGCAGCCCTGCATGGTGCACTCTGATACAAGCCACCCTCCAGCATCATGCCAAGAGTCTCTTTAGAAAAGCATCAGGAGATGACAGTGATCTTGTTGTCTCCAAAGAACCCATACAAGTTTGCAAGACAATCTTATCTTTCTCTCCCAGTTGGACCTCAGGGGCAGTTATCTCTCTTTAGGGGAAGCCACTGCTGGTGCCAGAAGGCTGGCACTAAATGAAATTTCTGCTGCACACCAACAACAATATGCAGTTGAGTTTCTCCTTTTTATTTGCAAGCCACATGCATCCCATATGCTTGCACACAGACCAATAAAAAACAGGAAATGGCTGTCACTGAAGACTCAGAGCTCTGCCACTGTGACGATGATGATAATTGTTAACAAAAATGTCTTTCACGGGCTTTTCAACTCATAATATTTTAATGTGAACAAAGATTTGGTGCAGTATTGTACTTAAAAGTACAGTGGAAACTTTGAAACATTGATGAACCTAAGAACAACCCACACCACCTTAGAGAACCATATAATCCAACACCCTGCAGTGCAGTGTCCAACAGCATACATCTAGAGATATCTACCAGAACAAGAGAAGGATATATCTTGCCTCCTTGATATGCTCTTCCAGCCTCCAGCAGCCTACAGCTCCTGAGCTAAAGACAGAGGGTTAGGATGTTTGGGGGTTTTACTCATTATGGACGTCAGTGAATTTTTATTTCACTAATTTCTCTCATGACACCCTCAGGCCCATCAAGGCTGGGAAGTCCTGCAGGAGTAGGTTTTCTCCATTCCTGTTCTTTATCATCCATCTGGCCTGTTCTCAGGTTTGAGTTCCCACTTTAAGATGTAGACACTTTCCTCTTGCTAGGACTCCATAGAAACCTGTGTGTCCTATGAATCAGAGCAAACTAGCTAGTCCAGTATCCTTTCTGTTCAAGGGAGAGTTGTACTGAGGAACAGGCAGCACAGCAGTTTATTGCCAATTTGCCACATCATCCCAGTTCAACAAACATGGGGAACTTTGTTCACATGGCACCTAATAGCTGAAAATGTTTCCAGGGGCCTAACTAGCCTGGTTGCAGGACTGAACATTTCAGAAAGGGAAACAAATTTGCCTTCATACCTCCATCTTCACACACAGGTGAATAAATAAGGAATGACAGAGAATTAATATCCAATGTATAATCTGTGCACAGATACTCTTGTTTATATACTGTTTAACATACTATTTAATATCGATGACATAGATAATGAGATTGAGTGTACCCTCAGCAAGGTTGCAGGTGGAAGCGAGCTGAGTGAAGAAGTCGTTACCCTATAGGGAAGGTTTGTCATTCACCACTACCCTCAGAGGCTTGAGGAGGGAGCCAGTGTAAACCTGATGAAGTTCAAGAAGGCAAAGTGCAAGGTCCTGCACTTGGGTTGCAGCAATCCCCAGTATCAATACAGACTGGGGGATGAACGGATTGAGAGCAGCCCTGTGGAAAAGGACTTGGGATACTGGTGAACAAAAAGTTGGACATAAGTCAGCAGCCCAGGAAGCATCCAGCCACTCATATCTTGGGCTGCATGAAAAGAAGCATGGCCAGCCAGTGGAGGAAGGTGATTCCCCTCCTCTGCTCCACTCTGTGAGACCCCACCTGGAGTATTGCATCCAGCTCTGGCACAAGACAGACATGGACCTGTTAGAGTAGTCCAGAGGAAGGCCAAAAAAAAGTGGGACCTCCCTTTTGGGAAGGCTGAAGCACCCCTTCTGTGAAGAAAGGCTGAGAGAGTTGGGGTTGTTCAGCCTGGAGAAGAGAAGGCTACAACAAGGGAGACCTTGTTGTAGTCTTTCAATATACAAAGGGGGCTTGTAAAAAAGATGGTGAGAGCCTTTTTTACCAGGGTCGGTAGTGACAGGACAAGAGGCAATGGTTTTAAAACAAAAGAAGGTAGATACAGATTAGACATAAGGAACACATTTTTTGTGATGAGTGTGGTGAGACACTGGAACAGTTTGCTCACAGAAGATGTGGATGCCCCATCATTAGAAGTGTTCAGAATCAGGTTGGATGGGGCTTTGAGCAAACTGGTCTAGTGAAAGATGTTCCTGCCCATGCTAGGAGGATGGACTAGAAGCTTTTTGAAGGTCCCTTCCAACCCAAACCATTCTATGTACCTAAGTATGAAAAGGGACAAGCCAGCCCAAAATTCAGTGTCTCCCTGTGATTGCCACAAGATGCTAACACAAAAGATTGTGACTATGACCAAGATAAGCAACTGAGTGATGCTGGCAGCACTGACCTGCTTTCCTTACTATTGGACAAGGGCAAATCAGGCATTCCCCCGTCCATCCCATCTCACGCTTGCTTCAGTTCACCCCTTTCCCACAAGAGGGTGATGATCATCCCTCTCAGGGCAGGAGTACAGAAGTGACTCCTGGGGTGGAGGCAAGACCAGGTGAAGCAGTTAGAAAGCTCTAGATCATGCAATGAGCTATAAACCATGGCTGTAAAGGTTCTTTCACACTCCAGTTACCTAGTAAACAAAAAAAAATAACTGTTTTATCACAGCCTACTGACAGGCTCCTCTTTAAAAAGCCAGGATTTAGCAGTCCAAAGATGGAACTAGAACATGCCTTTTCTCCTAAAACTTCAGGCCTTGCTGGCCATTGTCTGGATGCACCATCCTTCTTCCTCCTGTCTGACCTCCTCTTCTTCCCACAGCAGCACAGACTCCCAGTGTGCCAGAACCAGCATTACAAACCTACACAAGAAATGGTTCAGTAAATCGGTCAGTACAGATTCCCAGTGCCTTGTTGCATGAGGATAGCAGACATTATTCACAGTCTCAGTAGTTCATTAAAAGAAAAGAAAAACAAGACACTGCCCGTTGGGTTTCTTTTTCTTTTTTTTTTTTTTTTCCAGTTTGTCTGCTTCCAAATACCTAATAATAAAATATTAGCTACATAAGAAATTATTCACACAGACACTGGGCTTTAAAGGGAAGTTAGCAAGCAGCAGAAAAGGCTGCCTGCATGATTTGTTAGCCCTGGAAGGAAAAGACAGCAACTAGCACAGTGGAGTCCTGGTCCCAGCTTAGGGCTCCAGGGCATGCCTGCAATACTCCTAATAAATAATCTTGAGCATATTGCTGAACTCAGATTCAGGTCCCAGGAGCTCTCTCAGGCTCCCCCTCCACAGCAACCTTACAGTCCCCATAACAACCTGGCTAGTTCAGCTATCCCTGTCTTTCTCCACAGCTCTGTTTCCCACTGCTCTGTAATAAAACACTCAGCCTTATGCCCTACATTTCTTTCCCTCTTCTCTTCTGCCATTTCTGCTTACACTCCTCTCTCAAGCATTCCCCTTTGTCCCTTCAGTCCATCCTATTCATGCAGGACTGCGGTGACAAGCAAAGTGCACTTCAGAGGTGCCTGACTGGGGGGACCTAGCACATCTGCTCCAAATCATAAGAGACAATTAAGGAATTTGCTCCACAGAAAACAGGAATCTGGGTTTTCTTACATTCCTCTGTCCCAGCAAAGGCTTCTCAGTATGATCCAGGTCCTTTTACCATACCCAACCCTTACTACTGCAGAAATCAAGAATGTCGATGGCCCACGTGGCCACATCTGATGGTCTTCAGTCCCACATTGTGCTGAGATGTCTTTTGGTGCAGGTTTGTTACAGGCAGCGGTTTTCAAACTGCAGTTCACATACTCCATAGAGAGGTTTGTCTGTGGACAGAAGCATTCCTCCCTACCTTTAAGGGGATCTACAAAAGGACATGTTATACTTGCAAATACACAAGTCAGCACCTCTCCTGAGAAGTTGTTAGGCTCCACAGACTGGAAGGCCTTGAGAACTGCAGCACAGGAGGTCGAGGGCAGCTTGTGCCCATGGCAGTTGAATGGTGGGAGAGACTGCTTCTGAAATAACATGTTGTGTGGTTGCTTGATGCATCTACAAGAACTTCCTTTTTCTTTCAAGCCTCCAAATCCCACCAGGTATCTGAAAACTTGCTCATGCCCCTCCTTTTCCCTCTGCTGAGCAATTACAAAGAACCAAATGTCTGGAAAGTATTTCAAACAAATTAGAGTGACTTGTCAACCAGCACTGACTGAATTATAAGCTGAAAATCTATAGATATCCTGAATGAGGGATGGTAGAGGGCATCATGGACTGAGTACATGTAGAGTAAATTTGTCTTTTCTCAAGCTGGCTAAAAATGATTTGTTCAGAAATGTGCTGCTGGGGGGGGGGTGGGGAGGGAAAGAAAAAAATGAAAAGGAAAAGTCTTTTTGTAGTTGCATCTTTTCTTTTTCAAACCCATCACTACAGAGAGAAAGCCCTGGTATTCTGCCCATAACACAAGCCCGCACTGCACACACATCAGCTTCATGCCTGCAGAACAGGCTGCAGTACCCCAGCACTCTGCACCTTTCAACAGAGAATCTCAGCTCTTCCACAAATGCCACTGGAGTTGGGTGATGGAGTGTTTGCCAAGGGCAGAACGAGAACAAAAAGCCCTTCTCTGTCCGGCCACTCCCTGCCTGCTTCCCTCCCTCCCCTAGCTGCACAAAACCAGCAATTCTGTGTGTGAATAAAACATGTCTGTTTGTGTAATTTTGGACAGTGGAACTGCAGAATTCAGCTGAATACATCCCTGATCTGTGAGAACCAAAGCACAAGTGCTCTCATTTCCTCCCTTCAGCCATCTCTTTCAACAAAGTTACCCTTCTGAGCCATCCATTTATTTCCCTGAGGCTACGCTGCTGCTTAAAAGAAATGAAATGCTCGAAAGATGTAAAGTGAATCTATTTTGAAGAAACAGGGAACAAAACCTGGAACAACCATGTATCTGTCAAAGCCTAACAACTCCAACACCATGAATTCTTTTCCCCGACTTGCCTTTGTCCATTATACTTTGACACTGAGCGAGGCTTTCCAGGGCATTGCTACACTTCATGAGGCCATGCCCAATTTTTAGATGCTGGGTTGCCATGGGGAATTCACAGCATCCAAGATACGGGGGCCTCTGTTCCCACAATGAGGCATGAGAACAGCATGCCTTAAAGCAAGAGCCACAAAGTGCAGTTTGCTGAGCCAGCCAAAGGAAATGCCAAAAACATGGGTATGTCTCAATATTGTCTCTCTCTAGGACTCAAATGCCATCAGCAGTTTTCAGAAAAGTCCTCTCCCTTCCAAAGCCAGCTAAAGGCTTCTCAGCAGTGCAGGTAAACCTGAACTTTGCTCCTCCAAAACTAAGGGGCATGGGAAGGAAAGAGGTAAATGAAAGGGTAGTGCTAGAGTCAGGGGATGGAGCCTGGAAATCCAGGCTTTGCTGGTCCTGCTGGCTTCTAGGGAAGACAGGGCAGTGATTCTTGCTGGCAGGACCATCACCATCCCAGACATCCGGACACTTCCCTGGGTAGCAGCAGCATCCTGCCCAGACTTTCCGAAGCTGACAAAAGAAACAGTGGAATGTTTTGCCCTCTCATCACTCCTACACAGGCTGCTGTTGTAGGTAACTGTGCAATCTGCCTGTGTCTGGCCTTCCTAGTCAGTGTACAGTAGTATCACAACTTGCAGTCATGCTCCTCTTTCCTAAATACTGCCTTAAGGTCTGTGCTAGGTAGTTACAGAGTACATCTATACAGTCAGACATGGCATGCAGCCACATGTTAGCTCTGCCCAAGCCAAGAGAGTGCACATTGATGCCAGTTCCAGGCCTTTGCCACCATGGAGCATGGGACTACACCTACCTTGCACATCTAAAAACAAAACACACCTCATTGCTGCCAACACAACTCTAATCCAACACATAGAAATACCTTGTAGGAAGGGCTCAGGCATGGAATTAACATGACATTGACTTCACCTGCTTCCACAGCCATATAAACCCATAAATCCCCTCACCTTTCCTGCAGGTTCAACTGATCTAGTTGATGGTGTGCCTCAGATAGGGCCCCAAAGGGGTTGCAGAGTGAGTGCTCCCCTGAGTCACTTGTGATACAGATCTGTATCTGGTCAGGCAGGAAAGGGAATGGACTTCAACTTTCCACAGCAGGGGTAAACGGGGGGAGCCTGGAAATAAGAGAGGTACTCTCAATCCACCTTCCTTTTATGGCAGATGTGGTACAGGGAGTGTTTTCTGGGCACAATTTGGTCAGAGCAAGAGCATAGCAGGTAACACAAACTGGGAACACCAAGCTTATGAACTTCAGGGAGGCTGGGCATGAGAGAGAGGCTTCTTGCTTTGACCCTGTCAAAACAGTACTACTGCCATAACACTCAGAAACAGGACCTTTAGCTGCTTTCTCATCAGAGAGGCAGATGAACATGGACCTCAGCTGCTCCTGAGCCAATTTATCAGTGGAACTAAATATTGAATCCAAACATTTACAGTGAAGTTAAGGTTGCTGTGTCCCACCTGGGCTGCCCAGTAGAGCTGGTCTCAGCCTGAAGTATGTGGTGTCAAGGACTTCATCATTTCATGAAGGATGGGCCGCAGCAGGGATACATTGCTATGCCTACATATAATGAAAGACAATGGCTTTGGTTAATCAGTAACTAGGAAACCTATCATATGCCTGATGTTTAGCCGCTGACCTGAAGTTACATAACAAAAACACAACATTCATTTAAGCTTCTCCATAATATAGTGGTGTGTGTAGGGAGACGAGGAGGGGGGAGCCAAAAACAAGTAAGTTATTCTTGCGGATTTGATGAGAGGTTCATGGGCCAAACAGTTCTGCATGAAAAACAGTAATTTTTACTTCCCTGCTTAAACTTGAAACCAGCCAAACTGCGTGTGGTTTGTGCTATTGCTGTGAACAGCTTCTATAGCCATACTTAGAGCAGTAGTAATTAAACTATCACAGCTATACATCAGTTAATAAATAACATAAATAATTGTATAAATGTCATGCTTTGATGCTAGGACTTGACCGATTCAAGGAAATTCAACAGTCTTTGGCACAACGGAGTATTCTAAGAATTTGTACATAATCTGCTTCTTTGCAAACCTTTTGAGAAGGAGCTATTTACATGGTAAGCATGTTTTTCTTCAAGAGATTATGCTCCTTCCAAGTCAATTAACTACATTCCAATGAAAACAGGGAGAATTTTAAATAAATGATACTAGCCTGTTCATAAAGAAAGAGAGAGGGAGAATGAGAACACAATGGAGACTCTGAAATTGTGGTCACTTAAATAAAAACCCTTCTGTGCACAGCTGAAAATATTTTCTCTCCTAAAATACTGACATTTTACCATGGGAGAAAGAACAAGAGCATTAATCTTACAGGGGTTTTCACTTTTTTTTGGTTGCCAGAGTGTCTCTGTTACTGCTCCACGTTATGATTGCTATATTAAAGACATTAATTACACAATTCAGTGACAGAACAATCAGAAGGAAATAAAAAAAGGCAAGAGAAGTCTTCTGTGGAGTCAAAGCTGAACCAACTGCAGAGCAAAACAGCAAAGATCAAGATACAGCAACTTTTCTTTGCTGAAAGCACCACTGACCTTTTCAGCATCTTAGGTAAACAGCGTATCTTTGCGTTAGCCCACAGTACCACCCAAAAAATGACAACTACCATAAGAGATGAAGAGAAGTTCTGAGGCCAGGTGTTTATACAGCCATTACCAAGGAGCTCTGATGCAAGGGGAGGTGATCAGAATGACATGTCAAAAGCAATTTTTAACCCCAGTGATCCAGTTTGCTTTGACAGCTGCTAATGCTGCTCACCCCATCATGTGAAAAGCAGCTACCTTTCAAGTGGCATTCAGCACAGAGCAGCTTCCATAGGAAAACACTGCACCACCCAAGCTGCCATTTTTATTACTGAGGAGACCCAGTCTGAAAGCACTTGCATACTTTTCTGTGCAGTTATATTTGAACAAAAAGGAAGACCCCAACAGCTGAATTCCCTTCCTCTTCATGCCTCAGATCCACCAGTGGGGAGCCAACCTGAGCTGGGAACACTTGAATGCTCAGCTCTTATTCAAGCCAACACCTCCAAATCTCCATGCCCCACAGCATGCAGGCATCCTCAGAAGGTGTAGCATTTGCACAAAGCCAGGGCTGCCAGAGTCCTTTGAAAAGAATAGGTCCTGTCTGTCACATGGAGAAAACCACTAGGTATAAACCAGGTTTGGATATCAATGAGCTGTAGCGTGGGCATTATGTACTCAGAACTCACAGACGTATTTTTGGTACTTCAAATTCCACACTTGGGTGCACATGTCCAACTCTTCATCTTCAATGGAAACCTATCTGTGTATATTCAAAGCTGGAGCCAACACTGACATTATTCCTCACTTGTCACATTGATAAAGCATGAGTCATATTCAGATGTCAAAAGGGTCCATCCGCTCAAAACATAAAAAAAGCTCTACAAGTCTCTCTTAGGTCAAATGCCAGCCTACTGGATTCTATATCCATCCTGTGAGGAGCCCATTCTGAAAAGGGAAAGACTACTGTTGTTGTTAATATTTCTATTCCCTTAACACTATGGACCAGGGCCCTTTATTTTAGGCACTACAAACAAATTACTCAAACAGTCCTTCCCTCGGGTGCTCCCCAAATAGGAGTGCCTAAAATCTTTCATTTGTCTAGACCTCCCACTTCCTACAAGAACCAGTTACATCAGGATTTATGAATGTGAGAAAATAGCTGAAGTTCATCTTTGAGCTGAGCATTGCCAAGGTTAGAAAGACACTTTCCTTGGGTTCATACATCATGCAGCGGTGGGGTTGCTTCTCTGGAGCATGCAGTTCCTGGTTCTAATCTTGCTGTGGTGACGACCAGTGTGTTCAGCTACTGCATGAGAAAGTTTGCTAATTGCCAGTGTCTGTGCTAGTGTCTGACAGATAGAGCAGATGTCATGGCCAATTTTCAATTATGTGCAGAAATAAACTGCATACCCTGGGAGAAACCAGAGCTTTCAGGACTTCTTCATCCCTCAGATCTTAGGTGTTTCATCTGAGTGCTAACCAAAAGAAGGCACAGTGAGTAACAGATTAATAAAAAGCTCTTCCAGCCCAAAGCTTCATTAAGGAAATTGAAAAACCCTTCCCTTTCTTTCATATAGACTGTGCTGTCTCTTGCTGTCCAAGGTGTAGGCAGGAACTCAAGGCCTTGAAGAACAGAGTTCTCTTGGACTGTTAAAATCTGCAAGAAGAGCTATGTTTGAACGGCTGTCCACTGCCACTGTGCATTTTGTAGTTCTGTTGCTCGTTCAGTAGACAAAAACCCACTGTTCTTGCACCACTCCCAGATCCAAACCAAAGGCATGCAGGCCACCTTTGGACATGCAAGCTGCATTTCAGTAGCTTGGTTCCAAGGAACTTTCACTAGGCAACTGTGGTTCTCTCTCTTGGCCAACTTTAAGGTTTTAACAAGCCTCTTCTAGCCAGTTGGTTTTTTTTTGATCACCACTCTAGCAATTAGCTGAACAGCCTCCCTGCATTTCTGCATTATCCTCTTGTTTTCTAAATCAAATTTAATAATGTTTCCAGGAGCTGAAAAATATCATAGGCCAGGCTACAATAGCTTTTTGTCTTTGATGCGTACCAGAAACAAGTCTTGACTAATAAGGCTCCTAGCAATTGAATTCCACCTTTTTGTCTGCTTCCTTTCTCAGTGAGCTGCTACAAACGAAGGTTCAGTTTCCCTGGCTAATTCCACAGCTGTGTGAAGTGTTCTTAGCCTCCTTTCACATCTTGGTCTGTAAATCTACATCCAGCTGAACATCTACAAATTGGTCCGCTGTTAATTTATCTTGGAAAGACTAATGTGGATATGGCTGGAACCTAAGTTTTCTCAGGTCCTCGGTTCAGATGGGGCCCCTTTTTTTTCCTCTTCTAAGTCTCATGTCAAGAGTTGGAGCCAAATATGGGTATATCTTATCCTACATCCGGTTCTAAATAAAAACTGTGCCACAAATCATATTTCCAGTATTTTTATTTCAAGTAACTTGTGTGGATTTTTTTCCTGAGGAGCATATTCTGCCACAGTATTAGAGCTAGTTGCTATTAGATTTGTTTAAGGAAGAAGGAAAAAAATAATGACAACATCAGAGAGATTCTTTGGTGAAATCCTATTTACAAAGCATGCCCACAAAGTCCCGTTTCCCAGGAAAAAAAGAGAAAAGTAGACACAAATGACAGCAGAATGTTTTATTGCTCACAGTTACTAAGTCTCCCCCTTCTGTCAGTTGTTTTTTTTTTTTTGATGACAAACTTTACTGGTTTTGTATGTTGACTTGTTTTTTCTCATATATAGTGATCGCTAGTAGCTGCAGATCCTCTGTNTTTTATTACACACAGTTACTAAATCTCCCCCGTCTGTCAGTTGTTTTTTTTTTTTGATGACAAACTTTACTGGTTTTGTATGTTGACTTGTTTTTTCTCATATATAGTGATCGCTAGTAGCTGCAGATCCTCTGTGTTGCAATTGGAGAGTATCTCAGCCCTTATTTCTTAGCATCTGACTAGGCTTCATCTATTTTTGATTCCCATTTCACTGTGCAATGAGCTTACTATAAAGCAAAGATTTTGCTTCAAGGCAACTAGTAACACCTTGCTATAAACAGCTCAATATCACATGCTATATTCTACTCTGCATCCTCTGAGGCCATAGTTCATCCCTCAGTCATGTGAAAGCTCTGCCAGGTCACGTAGCAATTGAAGGCACGATCACGTGGGCAGACTGTGAACGGTCATTGCTGTTAGCTAGATCACACAGCAGTGATTTTGTGCCATGGATACACTGCCAGGAGTGTCCCAGAGTGCCTCATACTCAGCTCCCACTCACTTTTTCCCAAGAATGGTAGAATGCCAGCAGAGAGAGAGTGAGACTGGGGGCTTGATGCTGACTTTATACCTTCTGGACTGCTCTGACTCTGGCTATCCTGTAATGCCACAGCTATTATGAATCATGACACCTCCTCCAAGACTGCTTCTCTGCTATTTCCACAACCTTTCCATCCCTAACATTTTTTTTTACTCCCCCATCTCTGAAACATTCCTGTGATTCAGGTTCTTGGGCTACATCAAGGGCACTTATTATTATCCAACACCTCACTGTGCATAACCTGCATATGTATCTCAAAGAGTTTGGATTCACCCCTTTCTCAATCACAGCATTAAGGGGTTTTTGTCCTTTTTAGAGACAACTACTTCAGATCATGCCTATGTAGACATGTACAGACATACCTGACATCTTCTGTATGCTCCAGGATGTCTTCATGGCCAGGTGTGCTAAGGCAGCTATTTGACTTCTGGATGGAAGTTAACTGTTACCTGCTCATGAGGATAGGCCCTCTGTCAGGTTTTATGATACTCCCAAATACAAGCCTGGAAAATAGAATTTTCCTCACACAGTTCTCCCTAGTGTCATTTCTGGAAGCACTGACTCCAGAAAAGCAAAAGCATCCTAGGAAAACCCAAGGTACTGCATTTCCCAGAGGTGCAATTGCTTTCGCTTTCCTCTGCAAGATAAAAAGAAACATTTATTTTTTCCCTTCACAACATTTGTCAACTTGTTGTGCATAATAACCTCCAAGTCCGGATTAATCTACCCCAAATGTAGGCTTCCTCCAGTGCAGTCAGCAACCACTGAGGTTGGCTTCCTTTGTAGTCAGCCAGCAGAGGTGCTTTGCAGGCATGATTCATCTCAACCTCAAGCAGGTATCTAAATTAGGGCAAAAAAGACCTTAGGGGAGCAGCTCTAATGTAGACTTCTACCTCCAGATATTCCAGGTTCAGTAACATGAATCCCACCTCCACATACTTTTCAGCTGACCCAGTTTATCAACAACTGTCGTTTTCCTCAGCAAAATGCAGACACTTTCATCTGTACTTTTGTTTCCTTTTTATTATTGAGAACTCCAGGCTTTTACCACAGATGCCTGGGAAAGACTGGCCCTTCAGACAGCACCACAGGATTAATAAGAATGGAAACATCTTCACAACACAGCTGACTTCCAGTTTGAGAGCTCACCTGGACCTTTGTCATCTGATTTCACACACAGTTGCATTCCCAAAACAAATATATACTCAATCAAGCAATTTACAGGACTATTAGGTGTATATCTAGCAGCATTTCAGCCCAAATTGCCTGTTACTTACCTACCATTAGTGTTCAAACAACTCCCAACACATATGCAGCGATTTATAAACACATAAAGCAGATAGATCTCAGTCTATAAAAGCTCTGAGTCTAAACAAAACATAGCAGCAAATGAAGACAGACTAGTATTTAGGGCTGAGGTAATGGTTACAACCAGCAAGGATCATTTGGTACAGACTTCACATTAAAAAAAGAAAAAAAATCTGCACATTTTTCAGTTGATATTTCTGGCCCTGGTATTTTATGCTTGAAAAGCTTCCTCCTGACCTGCCTGGTTTTATTTGCATTGAGCCATTTGTTTCATTGGAGTTTCCCAAGAGACTGCAGGATTGTCATAACCTCCCTGGCACTCTATTTTAAGCAGACTATCAATGTACTTGAGCATTCAAATCCTTAGGAGCTGTCTCCACCCTTGCTAGTAGCCAGGGAGTACTGACCACAGCACCCTCTTAGGTTGCCTCCTAAGGTGCTTTGAGCAGTGGCCTTCTTTGGAAGACCCCACTCTGTTTCCCCATAGCTGGCACCCTGTGTGAGGAGCAGAGGAGATGGGAAGAGGTTCTCTGCCTGCTGCAGACAAGCAGGCACACAAGACACAACAGTCTGGCACCTCACTTACCACTTGTGCGAGGCACAGAGGAAGTCTGGAGTTGCCATGCCAGACACAACCAAGCCTCACTGGGATGTGCAGAGGCAGGACAGAAGCATGGCACTTCTCTTCCCTGTACCTCTGCCTCTCTCTGCACCACCATGGCTCATGGTGAAGGAGCATGGAGCAGCAGGGAGATCAATCCAGACCAAGACTCTGTCTCCCCCTTCCGTGACCCTACGGGCTGATCCAAGCCCTTTGGGCAAAATTTGTCATTCCTCCTGGGCAAAGAGTAGAGGGAGCCAGCCTGGAAGGGGACAGAAAAGCTCACTGTAGCGGGCAATGTTACCAGCTCTCAGGGCTCAGCCCCATTCTTCCTTGCTCTCAGCCAGCCCCCAGCCATACTGGCTGGGCTCCACAGGCAGCTGCACCATTTGCTGCAAGGGGGAATAGAAGGGCCATATGAGAGGGTGGGATTGTTCACTGCCCCAGTGCAGCAACAGCAGGCTCCTGCCCAGGCAAGCAGGAAGGTCAGAGCTGCTACCCATGCAGTTTCCAATCCCTGTTACCCAGACTGCTGGCTCCCAGGCACAACCTTGGAAGCCACAACAGTTGACAATGTTCGTCATTTTGCAGTTAACAGATAACAATAATTGTAAATAATAATATAAAATAGCTTAGGTAAGCTAACTGGATATGATCATATGATCTTGTCGTGCTATAAATAAGGTAAAAACATGACTAGCTACCTGGCTAGTAGGGTATTTCTTCTGACATTTTGACCCAGCTCATCTGTCTCCTGTTTGCAACTCCAGTATTTCCTGATTATTGAATCTCTGTTTAACATACTTAATTTTATGTTGACACACACTGCCTGTCACAACTATTCATCCATCCTAAATTACTACTTTTATTGTAATCTAATAGTAATTACACATTACTCCCTATATCACCTCATGCTCAATCCTGAATGTAGGCCTACTAAGACAGAAGTAATACCACACCTATTAGAAAGCTGTTCATGTATACGTATTGCTGCACACAAGCACAGTAGGGTGACAACTCCCTCAGCTTTCCCCTTCCCTGCCTCCATGCCCTGGAGTTTCTGTTCAGCACATGGGCTTGCAGCCCAGGAGTGTCTCTGCTGTAGGGTTTAGTGTGCAATGGAAGGAATCGGGGTAATCCCTGACCACCAACCGTGGGGCCAAAATATTCACTGAGACCTCTACTACAAGCATGCCTGAAGCAGCACCAGCAAGAAAACACCCAGTTTGTCTTCTAAAAGAAGAAAGCACACACGCAAGAGGTTTTCTGTCCTACCCCCAGCCAGTATTGAGGTTGTGACACACGTCCCATTTTCCACAGCTGGCAAGACCACCGTCACACCCTTCTATCAGGAATAGCCATTGACACAGGTGTGCCAATGACTTAGTGGTCGTGGTTGTAACTATAGGCAAAGGGAGACATGCAAACATGCATAGCATGCGTATGCAGAGGTCTTTTGATGTGACCTGAAATCCCCCAGCTTAGGAATGTTTCCTTGAACTTCCTCTAAAAAGCAGACCAGGACCTCAGCACAACCTCCTCTGTCACTCTGGTACAGCCGTCCTGCTGATTGCCATAATGATAGTCAAAGCCTAGTAGTGCCTGCCCATTACTACTATCCATAAAACAGAGGACGAAACTTCCCAGTAGTCTAAGGATTACTGATCACTGTAATTCCCCTCAACCTCTCTTCAGAGAGCTTGCAGGAAAGCCTTCAACAGAGTGCAAGCTTTTCCATTCCCTGTCAAAGGGTGAATTTTATCTGTAGTGCTTGCATACTGTATAGTGGTAAAGTTTAAATCAAAGTGGAGCTGAGGAAACCAATTAGGGTGGAGTTTCTGCAGGATTTACATAATTTGCAGTTAATAAGTCCTGGGCCACACATGAATGCTGAGAATGAACAATTAATAATGAATTGCTACACCATCAATGAGCACCATCTGGCCAGCACACTAAAGGGGCCATCATGTCACAGAAAATAGAGTACATGAGCATGTAATTGGAAACCACATCACACTGCATACATGCAAACAGTTGGAATGGACAACACACCAGCAGTTTAATTCTTCTTCCTTGTAATACTTTTATGTCCCAGTCTTCACACTTTCTCTTTTCTTTGCTTGAAGGTACCATCACACAATAGGACAGTGGCTTATTAACCATCATTATTACCTCCATCAAACTCAGGTCTGAGAAACAACTTGTGAAAACACATCCTGAAGCAATCAAGGACTATTCAAAATAGGCAGATGAGAAGTAGCTCATAGAAATGTACTGGACTGGAGCACACAGAGTGTGCCTGAATAGTCCCTGGGAGAAACATGGCTACGTGCTGTTATGCAAGAGAGGCTGCACACTGCAGAAAGGTAGTTCAAAAATCAGCACAGATACAGATTTCTCCTGTGCTGCCATAGTATCTTTTTGTGAAAACTCACATGGATCTGCAGAAACTTATTCCACCTGCCTTGAAGGGGCTCAGATACAAAGTGTAAGCTCGTAAAGGCTGACAGTTGTAGAACATCAATAATTCAAAACCTCTGTGTGACTCACACTGCCCAACCCATCCCCCTAAGGTTACTCTTACTTAATATTCACAGAAGGAACATTGTTATTTCTTCTTCAAAAAAGTAATGAATAACTTACCATTCATTACCCAAGCACTTCTTTTTAACAACTGACTTCATCTAAGAGAACTAGTAAGCATAGAAAATGTTGATTTCCCAACCTCTTAAAATCTTCCTTGCTCATTTTTGTTGAGCATAAAAGTATTATTCATAAGCTCTTAGTTTGAAGAACGCTACTTTTTTTGGTTTTTGTTTAAAGGACTTCACTTTGTTTTGTAAGCAGCATTCACTTCTGTTCCTAAAAAAAGTAGCCAAATAGAAAAAGAAGGCAAAAGCCAGACAAGATGAATATTTCCATTTATCTGCAAATTAATATATTGGAAATCACACTTCAGACTACTGCAGAAACATGGACTGCTAGAGTCCTGTTACACCCTGCTTGGCAGAAGATGGTAAATTCTCAAGCACTCCACCTTGGATCCTTTTAAATGTCTTGAACGAGAGTGGCTTCCTCTACCCACCATGAGAAGAAGTAATCTTTCCTTTGCAGACCTCTCCCATAGGATGAGGTAAAATATGTCACCAGTTAGCTGCTGATTTTCTACTTTTGAATTATATACGAGCCCATTGGGAATGGCATCGCTTTGAAAGCAGCATGAGGCTTGTTATCAGTTACCACAGAAACAGCGATTTTCACAGAACTGATCCACCTGTTGAGCTAGAACATACTTCTTAGAGATTTTATTTTGGTTTCAAGACAAATTATGGAGTTGGGATGGGATTAGGCCATTGTTTCACCATCACCATCTGCCAAAATAGAACCCCAAAAAAGGGATCTTGCCCTTAGCCCCCAGCTGCTCAGTCTTATCCCATGCTGATCACTTCCTCCCATTACCCTAAGCATTCAAGATCAAATCAGGATTCTGATCTGGGTTAAAACAAACCTTTCCTTTTTGCAAGAGTGACTAACCTGGACTGGCTCCCAATCCAATTTTCTCTTTAGCCTTGAAAACACTTGTGTTAATGTGTCCAAGAGGGGCGTAGTATGGGAATTGAAGTGAGCATTGAAAGGTCAAGGCTGTTTCACTCACTAGTTACTGCTAGTATAAAATGATCTTGAAACTAAAGCACTAGTGTCACTGGATGAAACAAGTATCCTATTTCTAGCCTGAATTTGCTGCTCTCCTGGTTAAACTATAGAGTTCTCTCTGTTTTCAGTTTTTTTTTTTTTTTTTTTTTTTTACTAAGGTAAACACCTAAAATTGTGATGTCATCATCTTAGCTTCCCATTAATAAAGCAAATCAACTGGCCCTCATCAAGGCCTAACATGGCTATTTCACAGTATGGTCCCCCAGACGACTTTCCTTTTAGTCCTGCACAGAAGGGAATGTATGATGTTGCTTTGTCTTTGGCACTTCAGCATCTGTTTGGTACAGCAGCTTCGCATCATGCACATGGTCAAAAAAAAGTCCATGCCTCACGCTTCTGCCAGTGCAAGCCCAAATGGGAGCACAGAACATGCCTCTACACCTCTTGCAGGTAGGCTCTGCATGCCAACACTCATATCCCTTGCATTGCCAGCACCTCAGCCCCATTGGAACTATAGAATCATAGAACAGTTTGGGTTGGAAGGGACCTTTAAAGGTCATCTAGTCCAACCCCCCTGCAATGAGCAGGGACAACTTCAACTAGATCAGGTTGCTCAGGATCCCTGTGCCTGTGTGGGCACTGATCAGCCAAAGGGAAAGGAGAGGCCTTTTACAAATCGAAGGACCTGTGTAAAGATTTTTCTCTTAAAGTCCATTTCTCCTCTGGGGCAGGAAGCCTGGAGTAGCTATTGCAAGGTGGGCAGTGACTGGAGCTGATCTGTTTCATTCACATGCAGTAGAGAAAGGAGAAGATGTCATCTTGGTTCTGGGCTGAGCTGGCCAGCCCTGCATCATGGACCCCTTTCCATTGGAAAGCCTGAAAAGGAGAGGGATTTTCTACTCTGCTTGGAGGAGGAGAAAAGGCCTAGAAAGTTTTCAGTTTGTGAGCTGAGCCGAATACATGCCCATGCATGTGAATGGCTGTGCTCGTTCCCTCATTCTGCTCAAAACCTTCTTCCTCAGCATTACCTGATTGGATTTTTCTCTCTTCATCTACTGCTGTGCTTTGTCAGTCCTCTGCTGGCATAACCCCTGCCTCAGCCCTTTGGCTCAGAGCAAGCAGAGCTTTCTGTTAGTCAAACAAGATTTTACTGAGGACAGTGCTGAAGTAGCCCTTTACTTCTAATTTAGTTCAAAATTAACTCTCATCCCCTGGGACATAAACATTCTGCAAAACCACCTCCTAGAACAGAATACAGAGTGCAATAAAAAACCAGCAGAGAGCATCACCACTGAACTTGGAGACCAACAGATCCAAAAAACGTTTTTAGTGGCAAAATGCTAGTGAGTAGCTCAGGTTTTAGCTCTCCCATCAGTTTCCTAGAACCAAGCTAAGCTTGGGTTTTGCAGCAGTGCTCTACAGTGGCAAAGAGAGGTTAAGACAAGGAAAACACCTTGAGATCTGTGGTGCCTAAGCAAGTTAAATTGAGCAACATGCCATCAGTGTGTGCCCAAAATGCTTGGAAATTATTTTCTAAGCAACTGTGGCTTTGATTTGTCTCCTACCATCACTAAAACCTGAGAGCACATGTAAGACTATCACTATAAATATAGGGCAACTCTAGCTAACAAGTGACTTAAAGCTGTAATAACCATGCCACTTTAAGTTTATGTTTGAGTATATATGCATACATATATTACATACATATTTATAGGTACTGATATACACACACATATATATAAAGCCTTGTTTCCTATGTTATTATACTATGTGCCATATTTCTGAAAAAAACCCTATCCCACAAGGCATAGTGAGCTCTTTGCAAAAAACAGCAGCTCAGTGTCATATCAGAGGCAGCTTGGTTATGAATTCAATTTTTTTCTTAAACCTTACTCTATGTGGGGGTACCAAGCATCAATTATCTCATTCTAGACATTCATGTTCAGCTTCTGTGAGGGAAAAGTTAGAGCATGAGATTTGAACTATCAAGCTAAAACCTGGCCTAGAAATTCAATAGAAGACATTTAGCAATATGCTCTAAATCCAGGCAGCACAAGCTTTCTCTTTCCCTACAGAGTCTCAATTTCCTAACCTCTTCTGTCAGCACTAACAACAAGAACTGCCTAAACTCAGATCTGCCTGTGATCTCATCTCTGGATTGATTCTTCAGTCACATGAGCCCTTCTCAGCAGCTCACTAGTGGTCACATGCAGGTAAGGGCTCCCTTATGGTGGAAGGTGTCAGGCAGTCCAGAAAAAGGGGAGCTTTGAAAGAGATCAGCTCAAAAGCCTGTTGGGCAACATCTTACTTGCTCTTGAAAGCTGTTCTGCTGTGTGTAACACATTCCCTGACTCAGTAGCACAGAAGTAGGTGGGAGACATCAGCCTTGAGGTAGGACCACAGACCTGCTTGATATTTCAACACAGAGCGTAGAGCAGTGAGGACATGTGGAGTTACCACACAGGCAAAGAGGGGGTCACCCAGTTTAAGCTGCTCATTAGCCAGGGAGAGGCAGTGCTTAGGTCGGGTCTGCCACAGTCCAACAATTTAGAGAAACCACTTCTGCTTCACAACCTGGCTTTATGAGTGGTGCCAGTGCCCCAGATACTGACACCGCTTGTGCACAGAGGAAGCCATTCATTACCAGCACTTTCCCAATGACTGAGACAGCATTTCCCAAATAACAGAAAGGAAGAAAGAGAAATAGCCACAGACTTCCTTTCAGGTGCCAACTTTGCAAATAGCAGAGGTGGGTGACTCCCATAGTACTCTATCAATGGGCACACATGTGGAGGCCCATGTCACTGCTCTGCTCTGCCTAACTGGTTTACAAACCTTTTGAACACTGCTTCTTACTGCCTGCTACCACCTGCTATTAGATGCTTTGAGTGTGTGGACTCTGAAGGCCCAGCATAGGCAATATTCAGTGCTAGGAGCAGTGCATTCACCATATTTTAAAAATAACACAACACATGCCTTGCTCCTTAACTTGAAAGATATCTAAGTGCTTTATAAATATGTATGAAGCAATCCCTAGTGATGTGCCAGAGATGTTCTATAGACTATGCTGAGGCATGCTCCCAAGAGTGAGGATCTGCAGAGGCAATTCACAGTAAAGAAGCATTATCATTGCCTGTTCCTCCCCGTTCACCTTGAGAAATGAGATGTAAATACTGTAATGGCAGCTCTGCCTGTATTGTTTGGGCAAAGCAGCCAGCCTCAGAACAGAACAGTAAGGAAAGAAGTATTTAGATGCAGCTCCCAACTTATATTATCTACCATGAAGACACAGCCCATTGCTTTTTCGCATGTATAATACCCTCTATTGCTCCTTAAAGTATGCTAGATCACACTGCTGCCTCTGCAGATTAGCAGAGACTTCATATAAGAGCTTATATACAACATGCTGTTGCACAAACCCTGAATTATAAACAGAATTAGTTTCCAAATCATGGTACTGAGTAGTTTTTCACCCACCTATCCAGCCATCTCTCTGGGTCTGCAATTAAGAGATATTAAATGGGGCAGAGCTCTGAATTCAGAGAGCCTAATGTGGTCAAATAACAAAAAATCTGTTCTTTGACTATGCAGCCAAGTGTGTGAGCCTCGCAGGAGGAGATTAAACAAGATTGGCATGTACGTTTACATTAGTTGGAAGCATAAATTAGGCCTTAGACATATTAAGTAGACACTAGGCCTGTAAATAATGACATAAACACAATAAAAAAGCTCTTGGCAGGAGGCTGCCCTTAGGACACAATGCTAGGGGCTTCTGAGATTTGATGAAGGAATAGAAAATAACCAAAAAGGGAAGGGGAATGCTATCAGTCCCAGTGTGTATAAAAGAGGGGACTAAACACATTAGAATAACCTTGAGGCATGCAGGACTCCCTGATCTTTCTCAGCTTCTCAGCTGCCCACGTACCACTTCCAAAGCTGTAAATAATGAAAAGAAGGCTCTGAAGCACTTCAACAACAACGCAGTTTCCAGGTATTCTATCAGCAAGAGCAGTTTCCAGTGTTTATCACGGAGATATAACAGCAAAAACATCGTCCAAGCTTAATCTTCTTGGCCACTACAAAATTGAAAACAAAACCAATCTCATCAGCTTCTCTAAGTTAACTGATTTGCTCTGCATTGGCATGTTTTGTGTCCTCTTCTGAGGTGGAGAGCTCCAGAACCTTCCCAGTCAAAACATTGTTAAGATACTAGGATATGGATAAAATGTCTAAACAAATAAGATGCTTTTTACTCTTTCCCCAGGGATCCATATGAGTTTTTGTCTTCTCCAAACTCAAGATGGTGACCACAGGGTTTATTTGGTCAACACCATTGAGGAAAAAGGCTTTTGACTGATTTGGTAATAGGTTCCAGGTCACTATTCAGTCACTGAGGGATGAATAGTGGGTGACCTTCCCATGTACTCACAAAGTCCAGACCCATGTTCACATTAGAAAGTGAACAGGAGTGAATGGACATTTATACTAGAGGGAAACAGAAGGAAACAAACACTAGAAACATTTGTGCTTACTCATCCATACATAGGACCTGGTGTCCATATTGCTTGCTGCTTCCGTAAGACCCAGTTTGCCCAGCATGGCCTAGAGTGTCAAATGAGGAACTGTAGAATGACTAACCAACAGATTCTGCTCTGAGAATGTTTTGGTAAAGTCTGCCCAATATGCCAAGACTTCTCTCCCAAGACACTCTGTTTGTCTGGAGAGGAGAGCTGAGCATAGCATGGGTCTCCAGTATGACACTGTGAGCAGGAATGAGGGGCTGGCTTGTGCTACTAAGAGCACAAGCACCAGGAGGCTTTGACCCCAGGTAGCACAGAAGTCCTCTGATATTACCTTTCTCCAGCCAAAAACTGTCACTTTGACAACCTTGGCCACTTCCTCCAGGAGGCAGGGAGAGAAGCCATATTGCCAAGCCAATGCTCATTTGCCCAGACCCAGACCCCTTTTTTACTTCGATTTGTACCCTCTCCATCACTGATAAAACATCTTCCCATTCCAACAACTCTCCAAGCAAAGCTTAGACAACACCAGTATTAGCCTGTGCACAATCCAGTGTATTTACAAAGAGCCTTTGTAAATACAGGTGGTAGCAGCAATGCTTACATAAAGCAACAGCAATTAAACTGAAGTTGCCTTCTTTAACTCTCACTGTCTGCTATGTTGAGTCTGACAGTCATAGCCAGTTGTAGTCTGTACATACATTGTGAAAACAGATCTCCATTTCTTACTGGATTCTACTGACCAAATCTTTGTCACTCCCTTTCCAGCCACTTATACTCCCTTTGTAGTAATCTAGAAAAACTCCTCCATCTTGCTTTCTGGAGCACTAAAAGCACACAAAACAGTCTTTCTGCTGTCAGCCTCTGTGCCTAGCATTTAGAAGCAGCCACCTATAAACTTCTGCTTAGCTTCTGGAGTTGTGCTCTGAAGCATGCCTCAGTGTCAAGTTTTCTAAATCTCTCTACTGACTACATCTGCCTTTCAAATACCAAGAGCTGCTAAGCATGCCAAACAGAGGCAATTTATCTTGGAAAAATAGCAAAAGGCATGCCCCTGACACTATGGCATCCCCTTGCGAAATCACAAACATGGAAACACCAAAGCTTCTCAGAGGAACCTCTGACAGAATTTTCATTTTTTTAATGCAATGTGGACAAAACAACAATTTTCAATATCCTTATTCTTGGAAATGATTGAACCTATCTAGGCAAGTCTTCCTCAAAAACATAAATCTGAAGTGTCTACTTGGCCCAGCAAATTCCTAACAAAATGATTCAAGATTGGCAAAAACAAGTAAAAATGTGTAGGTCTGAACTTTGGACAGTGCAGGAGACCAACCTATATTATATATGTGCATACATATACTTGTGCATGTCATGAGACAGAATAATGATTTTTCAGAAACAGGCATCATCCTGCTCTGCCACCATTTGAGTTCTTCACTAGTTTATCTGGCATCAAAACAGTCTCCTGGGGAGCAAAAGAGGTTGTAACATACCCACATTTCACCCCCGCTGGCTGTCAGGAAGCGCACAAAGATGTGTGCTCAGAGGTAAGATATGCTGCCAATGCCAACAAGTTAAAAGCAGCTGGAGTTCCCCAAAATCCAGTAGGAAGGCCTGTTTGGAGATACAGACAGGTTTAGCACACTGTTAGCTTTCTTTAAAGTCAGGCAAAATGTATCATTTTCCCTCTAGGACAATAACAGTTTCTGGGGGAGGGGAAACACATTGCCTTATACCAAACTTTTCCCAGGCACTATAATGAACAATAGGCCTCTCACAAGCTATCTCAGCTGTATCCATCTGCATCCCAAATGTGAAACACTGGCACAAGTGAAAATTAAACTAAAGCCTCTTTTACTCACATCCAGAATCTACATGACGGACCACAGACCCAGATATGCAGCCACCACAGCCTGTGCTGTCCCCACGACACTCTTCTTTCCCATTTCCTTTAAGGAATTTGGATAAGGAAAGGGTTATAATTGGAAGGACTACTGCAAGTGGTTAAAACAGAGACTTTGGGTCGGGGAGAGACTCTCCATGCTGTTCTCCCATGGATTTCACATTTGTCCTTTCTTCATACAAAGTGTTGCTCTCACTATACGCAAGATGACCTAACACTTAGAGGTGCAAGTTTTTCAGCACTCCTGGAGGTGCCTCCTTCTCCCACTCAGGTGAAACCTTACAGAATTGAAAGAATGGAGAAGACTGAGACTTTTCAGCATACCAACAGATTGTGTATCTAACTGCATCCCATTTAACTAGCAAATCACCCTTAGGAGATAGTGAGCAGGCTGTCAGCAGGAGGCAGTGGAGCAATTCATGTGTCCATGTGTTTCAGACTACCACTGCACCTTCACCGCAGCCACCATGTATTTAGTTGCAATTGTACTTCTCAACAGATCTGGACTGGGAACTCCTCCCTTTAGCAGACCTGTTGTGATAGCAGATTGATATTTGCAAGGACAGCTGGCATTCAGCTTTGATACTTTCTAAATGTCACAATGGGTAGTGGGAATAAGTAAGTAAACACCCAGGTCAGAGGAAGAGCAATATTCATATGGAGTTACACCCCTCAAACTCATACCTCTACTCAAGGGAGAAGTTGCACTCATTCTGAAGACTCCCATGTAATCATTCACTCCCAAATCACCTTCATCTCTCCTGTTGTGCACTACACAAATTTATAGGCCTGTTTTCCTCCTATTTATTTTGTTTAGCATTTCATTTCTAAGGAGCAGCATCACTGTGCATAACGCAGCAGCTGCCAGTAAGTCACTAGGATAGACAGCCCTGTTTTCCACAGGGAAGAGTGTGCAGTTAGAAAGAAATGAAGCATCTAAAAATAATGCCCTTAACACTCTACATGCAGCTGGTTTTCTCCAGTTTTCCACTGGCCCACTGCTGTATGCTGATGACAGTGTAAGAGGAGATCACAGAGCCAGCTCAGTACTTTTCCATGGAAGGATGAAATCTCTAAGAATAACAGTTTATCAGAGGAGCCATGTCTGTTTGACCTGGCTCATTTTCAGAGATTAGAAACCAAGTAACTCACAACATATTGTGTTGTCATCGTGGGCTTCTTTTTATCTAAGAAGTGATTTTCATGTTTCATCACTTCTCAGGGGGAGAGAGAAAGAATGCACATCTGTCTTCCAAAGTGGATCGGTGAGAGGATAATAACAAATAATGGTAACTTACCCACGTGGAGTGCCTTTCATCATGAAGGATGCCAGAAATGCTGTAGTTTGTGGTCCAGTCCTGAACAGCTGAACTCAGTGCTGATTTCAGTGAGAGCAGAAGTATAACCCAAGGTAGGGCAGCATCACCACAACCCTGCAGGTAGCCAGCTAGCCTGCAGAAAGCTCCATATATGTTATTGGGGAAATAGGTGCTTTTGAACTGACAATTCATATGCTAGTAGAATTTGCACATTCCTGCTTTTCTGGGGCAGAAAGAGAGCTGTGCTATTAAATACTCCTAGCTTACAAACCCAGGTAGATGCATTTTAACTGCCTTGCACTAGGGAACTGGCTGCCCCCTGTCACCATCACCCCAGGAACTACTGAATTATTAATTTAATAATTAAACAATGGGGAAAATCAAGTTGCAGTGCCTGGGCTCAGGCTCTTGTGGTCTGCATTTTATTAATACAGAGATAACTAGTAGTTGAAACTCCTTGCAGGTTTTACAGGGCAAAGCTTGCCTCCATGCAAAGCCAACTGGAAATGAAGCAGCCAAGGATGAAGCGGATCCTAGCTTGCAGATCATGCTACTGAGATAAAAAGCAAAACCCTAACAACAGCAAGGATTCAGATTCCACTGTTGGTTACCTTCATGCATTCAAAGGCATTTCCTTCTGCTCTCTCCTCCCTGTCCACCTTCACAGCATACAAAAATATCTGCATCAATCTAATGAGTTGTATATACCAGCTCTTTCCCAGCTTGAGCCCTGACTACCTTGATGACTCAGAAATGCCAGGTGCAACTTCAAAGCAACAGCTCTGGTAGGTTATTATGTAGGATCTCCAAATTAGATCTCAAGGATACACATATTAAAAACATAACAGCAAATGATGAAGATATGAACGTATTTCTTAGGCCCCTGAAGAAATTGCTCAGATTCTTAACAGAGAACTGAAACAGAACTACCTGGCTTCAGCGCTGGATATCAGGATTCCCATGGAAGAGGTTTGCTGAAGTCTCTGGCCAACCTAAGGGGCAGGAGAAAGTTCTTTCCTGTTTCAGTGGATATCTGGCAAATGAAATGGGATACATTTTCAAGGGCTCTGACAAATCTAGGTGTACTCCTGCC
>NDXB01011618.1:17352-65595 GCA_002631895.1 Agapornis roseicollis | reverse complement strand
GCCAACCTAAGGGGCAGGAGAAAGTTCTTTCCTGTTTCAGTGGATATCTGGCAAATGAAATGGGATACATTTTCAAGGGCTCTGACAAATTTAGGTGTTCTGTACTCCTGCCTGGCTGTCATGACCACTCTGGAGGTCACACAAAAAGAACTAGTTCTCACAGCACAAAACCAAGTGAAGTAGATTGCATAGCAACCTTTAATCTTTCAAGAATATTACAAGCTTCTCCATTCCCTCCAAGAAAACCCTGTCTACATGCTATCATGCCACATCCCATCTCAAATGCTAAATTTGTCCAACACGCAACATCTGGGAGATACTCTTCTGCACACCAAGAGCCCTGTCCTGCTACGTAGAGGGAGGAGCCACATAGAACCACACTTGCTCTGAATGTTTGCCAGGCAAAATAGCACTGGATACTATACATATAAAAAGGTACAATTCAGAGACCAAAATCTGCTTCTCCTGAAAGGCACCATCTGTTGCAACCACAGATCCTTCAGGAGACCCTCAGAAGAAGCAGCATTGAGGCTCTGACATTGCATTGGCANAACCACACTTGCTCTGAATGTTTGCCAGGCAAAATAGCACTGGATACTATACATATAAAAAGGTACAATTCAGAGACCAAAATCTGCTTCTCCTGAAGGCACCATCTGTTGCAACCACAGATCCTTCAGGAGACCCTCAGAAGAAGCAGCATTGAGGCTCTGACATTGCATTGGCAACAGAAGCCCAGCAACATGGTGGCAAGACAGCAGGTGGCCAACAGTCAGACACACAGCTGTTGCAAATGCCTAGCAAGGCAAACCCCAGTGAGAATTACAAGTAAATTTAGCCATTTTGGAAAATACTTATGGTGAATAACATAGACTGAAGTTATGAGCTGGACAGCAGTAAAATCCATTGTAATTAGGGATATGGCTACGTTTTCATCTAACAGTCTCTTTCCAGATGTTTCTGTGATATTTTAATGTGAATTTTATTTCCAATAGTGTTATTTAAGAATCCCAATAAACTCAGAAAAACTTAAAATATGCTGCTGGGGTGCAAGCCACATGATGTTGCAGCATCCCCAAAAAACTCACCCAATTGTCACGCTATGCCTGCACACAAGTCTTGAACCCACTCCAAGTACAGCATTGTCAGGACATACTTGGATATGAATCAAGGCTGCATTTAAGAATGGCAGAGCAGATCGAGATTGCTTAAGTCGGTCCCAATAATATTCCCTTCATTCTCCAGAAACATCTATCAGACAGAAGTTTAATATCTTTTCTGTTAGCCTGTCAGCTAATGCATACCATGCTGCAGAGATCATTCTCATAGCATGGTATGAATTGTCACCATGACTTTGGAGACCTGGAAGTACTGGAAGACTTGAGGTTAACTGTTCATTAAGGTACCTTGTGACCCCTGTGACAGCCACTTGGTTTGGCTTCCAGAGGCTCTGCTCCCTATATCCCAACCCAAAGTCCAGGGAAACCAAAGGAAAATTCATAAATTTGAAGACTTTTCTCTAGAACAGATACAAAGTGATTTAAAGGGGACAGACCAAGCTGGAGGTTATGTGCTTTAAAACAAGCTGTTCTTACAACATTTGGATTTGACCATTACTTTGTTCCGTTTAAAAATTAGGCTAGAAAAATAAATATATTTTACAATCAAATAACATTTATTTTGTTCTTTCATGTTCCTGCATTCATTATAATGAATGTGTACTGCCCTGAAGGCAACTCTATTTCAAGACAGTCTACTCCATAGATCGTGGCTTCTGGGATAGAAGTAGAAAAAAGATTAACTTTCACATCCTGTAGTCCAAAGCAGAATTGTTTGTGAGATACAAACAATACTACACTATAAACAAAGAAGCTGTCTGCTCCTTTTCATACACAGCAAACCATGTAGGAAAATAACACTTAACATACAGTAAAACTGTTGTTGATTGTAGAAATACTCGCACAGTTTACAATGTCAGTCTGAGTACACTGAACAACCACAGGACACTGCATTGTAAGGTCTCCATGGCCAAGCAGGGGATCACATTTACAGTATTATACATGACTCCTGCTCCCTTTTTTTCAGGAAGCTGAGTTCCCCAAGTATTAAACAGGTTACACTGAACTAGCTCAAAGGTGAGTGTGCAGGGGGATGGAGGAAGGAATTCTGTTGCAGGGTTCTCTCCCATCTGTGCTGCTCTAAAGGCTGGTAGAACAGGAACACTCAAACCCTTCAGCACAGATAGCAGGCTCTCCTGAAACACAGAGAACAGGACACTGTCCCCACCATTGCTATCAAACTGCAGAGTTGGGAAAATCATTATATCCCCCCATACCTCCATGTCCCAAGCAACGCTTTGCCAGCCTTGGCTATTTGGGCTGTACGCTCATTCAGCCAGGGACTTTTTTTCTCAGAGGTGTTTGTACAACGCTTGGCACACTGGGATTTCTAGACACACAACATGGAAACCGATAAGAATCATCATCGTGCCCAAAACCTGCCAGGACAGCTGCTGGGGCTGCATCCAGGAGGAACAGTTGTGTAATGTCTCCCCATTTAACCGTTATGACGTGAAATTTCCATTCAAAGCACATTAGGCACTAACTGGGGTGGGGGGAGAACAAGATGTACCAAGTACACTTGGAAGTTCCTAAGTAGGACACAGAGCTAAGACTGAACCTTCACCCTCACTCTGAGCTCACCACTTCTGAGCACTGGCCTTCTCATTCCAAATGTTTCTTTCATCTTAGTTCTCACATAAAGCAGGGTTCATCTGTTGCCACAAGGTTCTTTTTCCACATCTGCAGTCACCAAACTCTGCCTTCAGGTAGATAGTGCTTATCTGTAAGTTGCAATAGAGGATGCTGCTATTTGTCCACATTCCTCTCTTTTTCCCTGATGGATCCACAATCCTCAGATTTCACACACCTGGCAAGATTGTTCTTCACATCTCCCACGAAGAGAAAGTTGTGAAGGGTCTAAAGTTTCCTGTGTTTCCCTTCTGTAAGCATCTCTATGCCCAAACCGGTCTTTTCCCTAGGCTGCAAAAGTGTTGCTAGCAAACTCTTTTCTTACATCCCTGTTCCTTAGCCTAGATTCAAAGAAGGAAGAAGGTCAGCAGAACACAGATAGTTTGACCTGGTGGTGCAGTGCAGAAGAAAAGCACCTCACCAATGACCTGTTTGGGAAAGAAGAGATATGAACTTGCTTAATTCTTATGCCACAATATTACACAGTAGTGGTAGTTAATAGAAAAAGCATAAAGTAGAAAGTGTAATCCCAAAATGAGGAATAATTTGCTTGAAATATTCCCAAGGTGACTCTGAAGGGCAGGACATAAATACAGCCTCAACACAGAACAGAAGGTGGCATATCCTCTCACCCTGACTCCAAGAGTATGAAGACTGGGAAACAAATAGAGAGGATGAAAAAGGAGTGAAAGAGTCCCCAAGAGTCCATAAATCTGTCCAAGAATTGACACAATAAAAGTTTATTAAAAAAAAAAACATTGTTTACAAGCAACGTATGAATGGAAAAGAGGTCAAAAATCATCCCATGGAAAGAGAGATGTGACAAAATGCCTACCCAGACACAGTCTTCAGGCATGGCTTTGCTCTTGCCTTAATTGTTTACCAGAAAGTAATATGTGAAAAATCACCTAATTTCCTAATCAGGTATCAGAAGGATTACTTGGCTCAAATCTATAACCCTGAGACAGAGGTAGTTCCCAGTGAAGATTATTTAATGGGGTGGGATGAGCTCCTTTTGCCTTTTTCAAGACCTATGAAATTAATTTGCAGGACTATTATCCTCAAATTAAATACTTCAGTGATTTTCCCCCCATCCTGACTATCCACAGTAGTGCCAGAGCCTGGCAATCATATGCAACTCTGCAATAACAAACTGGAAAATTCACAATGGAAGTAAACCATTTCAATTAGGAATCACATTTCATTTTTAAGCATCCAAGAACTTATTTAACTAGAAGCAAAAGAAACTATTTCCCCCAAACATAGGAATCTGCTTTCTAAAGAAATAATAGCATAGGGCTGGTAGAAGATAGCCTTTACTGCAGCAAATTTGGTGAATAATCCACTGTTATCCTTGTATTATTGTTACAAAACAAACAAACAAACAAGAGAATGAGAGAAAAGTTTTGGAGATTAATTTGCCCAAACATCAGTTTCAGCCATGCTTGTGCAGCTCCTGTGAAGCCAATGGATAGCTCAAGGACGTGATATAGAGCAGGATTTAGACTACCCAGTGCAGTGGTCATCTTTTAAAGGCCTAATGTACAAACCTCACTGATTGGACAAATTTCTGGACTAGAGCATCACTACATGAAGGAGAGGAGGAATAAACATGCAGGTTCATCTGCCCTCTGGCAGATAGATCTATGAGTCCCAAATAAGGGAAAATATGGCTTTGTTGAAGATCAGATTTAAAATAGGGATGAAAAAAATGGCACGAATATAAAGTTAGAAAGTTACTGAAGACCACCTAAAAAGGGAGAAGGGAACAAATGATTATTTTTCTTGAATAAATATCGGAAGTACCCAAAGAGAACATCTGATGGGTCATGTGCATCTCTTGGACAAACAGTTCCATGGGGCAAATGCCGGCAACATGCCAAGATCAGCTTTTTATTTTAGGTGGAGGAAGATGCTAAGACTTGACTATGCCTTTTGTCCAACTCCAGCTGATTGGCAAGTGGCAAATTTAGAGACAATGTGAATGAAGTAACAAGAGTTCAGCATTCTAAGGGAAAAGGAAACATGAGAGCAACAGAAAAATACTCAGGAGATCAGACTTCACCAGCTAAGCAAGTGACTGGTAGAATATTTTAGGAGGATAATTGTGGATAGTTGTGAGTAAAACATATTAGATTATATGTGCAGTGGCAAACAACAAGATTCAAAAGAAAGGTCTTGGATGCAGCCTCTGAGTCTTCAATGCTGAGTCCCTCAGTGACTAGGGTATCAAAAATAGCTTTTGCAAATAATGAAAGTAAAAGCATGTACCTAATGGTGAGTGAAGTGGAAAGATACAGCACATAGGAATAAAAATGAATTGCTAGGCATTTGCAACAGCTGTGTGTCTGACTGTTGGCCACCTGCTGTCTTGCCACCATGTTGCTGGGCTTCTGTTGCCAATGCAATGTCAGAGCCTCAATGCTGCTTCTTCTGAGGGTCTCCTGAAGGATCTGTGGTTGCAACAGATGGTGCCTTCAGGAGAAGCAGATTTTGGTCTCTGAATTGTACCTTTTTATATGTATAGTATCCAGTGCTATTTTGCCTGGCAAACATTCAGAGCAAGTGTGGTTCTATGTGGCTCCTCCCTCTATGTAGCAGGACAGGGCTTTTGGTGTGCAGAAGAGTATCTCCCAGATGTTGCGTGTTGGACGAATTTAGCATTTGAGATGGGATGTGGCATGATAGCATGTAGACAGGGTTTTCTTGGAGGGAATGGAGAAGCTTGTAATATTCTTGAAAGATTAAAGGTTGCTATGCAATCTACTTCACTTGGTTTTGTGCTGTGAGAACTAGTTCTTTTTGTGTGACCTCCAGAGTGGTCATGACAGCCAGGCAGGAGTACAGAACACCTAAATTTGTCAGAGCCCTTGAAAATGTATCCCATTTCATTTGCCAGATATCCACTGAAACAGGAAAGAACTTTCTCCTGCCCCTTAGGTTGGCAATAAGAAATAAATTAGAAGAGTGAAACAGGTGCTTTTCCAAGCCGGAATGAAGAGCCCACAGAGATGTAAATCATATGGTAACATACTTCATTCTGTATTCACAAAAGAAAAAAAAAATTAACTGTGACTTAATATTAACATAGCAATAGCAAGGTAGGTCACAGTGTACAAAACACAGGTGAAAAATATTTCAATAAATTAAGGATGCTCAAACCACCAGGATCTGAGGAAATCCTCCCTTGCATGAGGAGCTACCTACAGTAATCTGAAAGCCTAGAGTGATTGCTTTGAATGGCTGTTAAATAGAGAAGATAGTACTTATCTTTAAAAAGGTTGGGGAATTATAGACATGTCAGCAAAACAGGAATCCCTGAAAAAACAGAAACTCATATTAAATAAAACTACCCCTTTTCAAGTACCTGACAGATGATAACAGTTACAATGGGATTGACAAGAGCAAATTGTGCCAAACCAGTACAAATCCCTTCTTAGAAAAGGCAATGGACCTAGTGAATTCAGGGATATTATGGTTCAAGGTGTTGTTTCACCACCGGATCCTGATTTCCATTCCCTTCAACCAAAATGGCCTCTGAGTCTGTCCTGTGGGGCTTCACAAACAGGAGAGAGCGATGCACCAGGCCTTTTGCAAACCTTCCCATAACATGGGCATGAGGGGACTGGCTGCTGCATGAGATGATGCTGCAGTCAAACTTGCTGAGAGGTGCTGTTTGAAGTCCACCGCTCTCCTGCTCTGATCTCATGGAAACACTCAGTTAATAACTGAAAACACAGCAAAGGTAATATTAAAGGAGGGCTCCTCGGGAGCCAAGTGCTCGCCCTGCACACTACAGCAACTGGGATTTCTGGCCCTAGAGCCAACCGCCACCCAGCAGACTAGGGTTGAACAATTATTCTACTTAGCGAAGAACAGAAAGGGTAGTAAAGCTAATTGGAATAATGACTTTTATGTTCCTTGTTGCAGGACAGGGCGGAGACTAAAAGATCTCTCATGATGCTGGTCAGCTCACTACACCCATGATTTATATTTTTTGCTTCAGTGTTATAGAACCATTTGACTTCCTATAGCAAAGTACCTTCTTTATCATCTATGCCAGCTGAGTAGTGTCAGTGTTCCTCTTAAGTTTGCTTTGGCTCAGGCTACTCTCAGCAACACACCATAGTCAGGCAATCAGTTGAGTTAGAAGAAAGGCAATCATTGAGGTCCTTAGAAAGCTTTGAAAGCTTGAAGGGTAGTGGAGAAAGACATTATGAAAGCATGAAGGAGAGATTCTGACTATGCCAAGAGAATCATGGAGCTCTATGATAAAAGAAAGTTAAGAGAGAAATGATGATGCTGTGGGAGGAGGGTGCCTTACGAGACACAAAAATGCCAGAAATGATAGATAATTTAAGAGGATGGGTAGGGAAAACAGCCAGCAGACACAGATTCCTGGGGACAGAATATATTTGGAAACCTTATTTAGCAATTCACGCAATCTTTTCTTCACTTTCTCTCTCACACAGAAAAACATGCACATGGTGCACAGACAGAACAGTTTTATCCAACCTACTTACGTTAAGGGATAAATGCAGCTAATCACACATATGACAATGGTCCCAGAAAATGCTGTAGTTACAGTCTTTATCTAATCCAGTTTTGGTCAGTAGATATCTTAAATATGTATCTTAAAGCATCAAACTTTGAAGCTGGTCTCCCTGGGCATACCATATGGTTAAGGGACAGAGAGAGGTTCCTCCAAGAGGAAACGGAGAGCAAGAGCCTGATTTACATGTCCAGTTCCATGCTGTGTAGCAGGTTTTCTCTCTGGATTACACAGACAGCCTAGGAGCCAGCCTTCTGAATTGGATACCTACAATTAGTGCAAGTATGAACTAAAGTGTTTCAATAGAACAAAGTAACTGATTACTTTCAGAAGACACTTGGAAGTTCAGGTTGGTTTTATGTAAAAAACATACATGCTAAATAGAAATATTTTAATTAACTTACAGTCTTCCACAGAATTCTTCAAAATTTCACTGCAAAACTGAAACCCCTCCACAAACTATTTTCCAGTTTTCTACAGTCAAAAAATGTAATTCCAAAAATCCAGCCAGTCAGATGACAACAAGCCAGTTTGTTTAAGTTTAGGTTGCCAGACACAGGAAGATCTTTTAGCTCTTTATTTTCCTAATGGAAGACATGAAAATGTAATTAAACCCAGATATTTTTACCCAGGATATTTCCATTTTGGCTAAGATTACAGTCCTCACTTAAAAAGCCATTTCAAGCTAAAAATTCCACTGAAAAGACATTCTGAAGAGATTTATACTGCAGGCAATGGTGCAATATAAATATCTAGACTGGACAGGAGGGAAAGAAGTAGATGCTTTGATTTGGCAATGTACCTAAACATGAGCAAACCCTGACCATATAAACAGTTCTGCTGAGAACACACACTGCAGAACATTGTAGTTGTTACACTAGATAATCAAAACATACGCTTAAATGCATCTTTGCATTTGCTGTACTTTGAAACTGCCAGTTCTCTTGTTTAAAATGCTCATTCAGCTTCCAATTACAGGCTATCTCATCTGGTGGCCAGATACTCATCTAAGATGCTGAACCTTCTCTAAGACCTGAGAAAAGGACAATCATAGATTTATGCTGTCACTTACTGACACATTTTCTCAAGACAGACCTATATGCTGAATGAATGAGGAGCCTTCTGCAAAAAATGCATTTTTACTTTACTGGATAGACAAACCCAGCTAATGTTTTGAGGGTATTAAGAATGTAGGTTCATTACTTTGCAATGGGAATTAGTAACCAATTCATTGGTGAAAGAATAATTTTATTGTCAAGAAGAGCAAATTAGGATAGTTCACAACATTTTCATCAGTAAAGATGTTTCAGTTTGAATAAAGATTTTTTTGTAGCTAGTAAGACCCTTGTGTGCCTATAAAGAAGCAGAGTTTCAGCAATTCTAACGTTAGTTTTGTAAGAACAAAAACTAAATAGCTACTTCGTTAAAGATACTCTTTACACAGAAGTTAATGCCATCATTGTGTTCTGCTGTATTTCACATGGCCTATGACTACTGAAGGCAGAATAGCCAGTCTAGATCTGGATTAATCATTAAAACAAAAGAGAAGAACATACTGCAGAGCTGGTCTTCACTATTGTTAATGTCAGTACACAGGCTCAGGGGTGTTGCAGAAAAAGTATTTCTCTCTCTAACAGGTGCATTCTCATCTATTTATATTGGGTATTGTCACATGTCCATCTAATTATGATGGACTCAGGGCTGTATATGCATTACAACATGCTAAGGTATCCTGAAGATCCACAAATCAGTCTGAAGGCAATGAGAGCCTTGTGCTTCTCAAAATGAAGTTACGGACATGGTGCCTACCTACAGAAGTACCTGGACAAACAGCACTCAACACTGCAGCTCTTCATGTCTGAGTGCTGGGCTCCATAGTAAGATTCCCAGTCCTAAGCTAGGCAGCCAGGCTGATTATCGGGGGTTAGGGATCTGCCCACAAAAAGGGATTCACAAGAGTCCATTCAATGGACAACAGATGCTTCAGATATGGCTCAGAGGATGTGCCAAGGACATCCAGTCAAATCCTCTATCTACCCCAAGACCCATCTGCCTTATTCTGGGCTGTATGAAGTACTTGCCTTGCATGCCACTGCACTCTGAACTCTTCCCTGTCTTAAAGCACTTCAGCATTTTCTTTAATAAAGAGCAGGGCTAAGCCACTCCTGCCTTCCATGGGTTCTACTGCCATTCCATCTGGTAAAAGGAACTGATGAAACATTTAAGGGGGCCAGGGCCCGCTTCCTCTTCTAGCAAGATTCACATCTCTCTCTCCCACATGAGCACACTAGCTACCAGGCTAGTTTCCCCTGCCACATGGGTTGGCCTCTTGGGATAGATAAATAAAAGGATTGGTTCAGGTAAAGACTAGTCCCACAGCAGAGCACAGGGTCTGCTGTGGAGCCCTCTCCTTCCCACCTGTGAGGCAGAACAGGGCTTCCCTTGCTCTCAGATCTCCAAAGGCTATGGTATGGGGCTTGTATAGTGAAGAAGGAAACTGGCCCTGAAACTCTGTCAATCAAAGGTAGAGGTTTGAATAGCAGAGACAAAACAAGGAAAGAAAGTCATTCAGGTTGCTCGGTGACTATTAGAAAACACTTTTGAAAGCACCTCAGTTGGGGTGACTACGGTCACCAATCACATCCGAGACAGCCTAAAGAGTTTCACTCATAATAAAAGAACAGGTGAATTAACCAACCTGAAGACTGGAAAATATGGAGAGGTACTCCATCATGGCCAGCAGGCTGGCATAAAACAAAAGAAACTTCAGATTCTGTGACTTACATAATCTGAAAGTCTTCTGAAATGCAGAATATCACCATAAAGTTATCCTGTAAGACAGAAATTGAAAAGAAAATCTGAACACAAGACTTTGACCTCAGACATCACACTTCCAGGAGGCAGACTGCCTGATGAAATCTGTGCTAAGGTGGGTTCTTTTTCATCTGCATGGCTTTTCTGCAGACACTCCATGGAAGGTATATTAGACCAACAGGATCAGAAAACTGCTGCCCAGGAAAAGTGCCTTCTGAAGAGAGGCAGGCAGGAGGAACAGCACAGATGGAGCCCTCAGAAAGTGGGTGTCTAGATAAGTGCAGTATCTGGGGAGAATGAGGATGAAGAGCCTAGATACAGCTAAATTGTAAGGCTGGCTGGACTGATACAAAGAGACATCTCACAGAATAAACAATGCTAGATACCATTCAGATTGACATAACCATCATTGATTGTCATGCCATCAACTCAGAAAAGCTGTGACTTAACATCTTGAGTAAGAGTGACTTGATGTCTGAATCTCTTTCTTACGATGCCATACCCCTAGCTCTTCAGTTCCCTAAGCCTGCATTTCAGAGAGCAGAAAAACAAAAACTTCTGACTGCAGACAGAAAAATCCACCACTGCAGCGCTGACTCTTTCTATGCTGGAGGACACATCACAGCTCTGAAAACTAGGTTAACAATTGTGTGTGCTTTTAGCGTAAAGCAAGGCTATGCCAAAGGCAAAATAATCAATAAAATTAGTTTCTGTCCTTATGAAAGCCTGATAATCTAGTATTAAAGCCTGATTCTTCTCTCACAGAATTCAGTAGCAAATCTCTACCTGTTTGGACGAAGTGAGAGCAAACCTCGAGAATTCAGTAAGGCTTACATAGTAGTGTGCACTGAACAAATGAAGTGGACCCAGCAAACAAGGTGAGAAAAGTAAAGCTGCATTCAACTTGGATTGGATTGCTTGCTTTCATTTTTACTTAGAGAAGCACAAAGAATACCCAGAGGGTTAGCCAGTTTGATGGTTAAAAGCTCCAATGCCCTGACAGCGCAAGTTCTCCCACTGTTTCCGTCTCTGCCAGCAGTCTAACGATGGGAGATTTCCTCAAAAAATGCTACTGTAGACACAACCACAGTATAAATGGTTGGGCTGCTGCTCCTCTGGGAAAGCCAGTCATGCCAAGAACTGTCAAACCAACAGCAGCAGCAACCAAGGTGGACGGCTTTCTGCTTCTTCTTGTCCACAGTAGTGGTAGACAAGGTGCTGAGGATTAAATAGGTCTGTTACAGGGCTGTGTTGTTGTAAGCAAACTTTTTCCTCTCATTTAAAATAACTGAAACAATCAAAACGGAAATTAAAACAAATCCAAAGAACTGCATGAATGTAATATAAGCACCTCACACTTAAAAAGCATATGTAAGTACGCACATAATTCCAGCAACCACAGGAACAGAGAAGTAGCTTTTGGGTAGCCAGACCCTCTTTTCTATTCCATTTACTTCCTCATCCTCCCCAGAAAATGTAGCAATCCAAAAAGGACAGGCAGAGGCTGAGTACAGGGAAAGCGTGTTTGGGACAGACGGAGACTCATCCACCTTCAAAGCATTCACAGCATTGCTTGCACTTTCAGCTTTTCTCACATTTAAAAGTTTTCCTTCAGCAGAACCTTCTCCCTGCCCTGTTCTACAAAGCTGCAGTGCTGCCTTTCCATTTAGCAGTTCTGGGAAGTGCCAGGTTAAGCACTCTAGAAGCTTGAGTTGCCCATGGAGCCATAGACCAAAGCCACCTCTGGCTCAAATTTCTTCTAAATTTCTGTTTCCACATGGATTTCTTAGCACAAAAGCGAGTATTTGGTGATGCACTAGTGGACAGGCACTAATGGTTTCTTTGCTGTTTAAGAAAAACTGTTTACAGATGCAACAGAAGATAAATGACCTGATTTTCATTTCCAAGAAGGCTCATTTACAGATCTTGAGTAGTCTAATAGGGATTTAAGTATAGTTTACACCAACTAGTTTCCACCAGATGACACAGAAGGATTAATAAACACAAAAAGTAAGTCTCCCCCTCTATTTTTTGCAGAAGCAAATTATTACTTTTATGTTTGCTCACAGTAAATGCCAAGGATTATAATGTAAATAGAGCAGTAGGAAAGTACTTAAGGAAGATGGAGCAAATTCATTGTTTGCAGTGATTCCACTAAGTTTAAAACCAGACCTGGCAATTAATATGATTTGATAGAATCATGTTTTTCGTTACACTGTTCCACATATTTAATTATCTGCTAATCCACCTCCAAGAAATCAGTGAGCTAAACTAGAGAACCATTACCTGAAAAACATGACCAAGAGCCAAGTATTTGAAATCACTTATTGATACAAAACATGAGGCAGACTTCCAGCACAAGCAGTCCCTCGGGTTTGATCTTAAGATCTATAATGAAAAATCTCTTCTCTTTACCACTGTAGTCTTTCATCTCTTCCCAGGAGGGAGCAATCATCTTCCCAAACCCTCCCTTGTGGTCTTATTTGTCAAACGGGAGTCTTTCTGTTAGTGCGGCACTGTAAGGCTAATGAATTAACTGAAGTAAAGATCATATCTAACAAAGACCAGCTACTGAACTACAGCAGTGTACTGATTCCCAGCAATGTGCTCTGGGCAAAACACCTCCAGTCAAACCACCATCACTGAAAAATTACTGTCTACTTTTCATAAAAACACAGTTTGTCACCAGCTCAAGAGAAACTGTTAAGTTAAAAAAGTTTCATATAGGGAAGTTAATTTCTCCTCACTTGAAACTGAACTGTTGCCCAAATCAGGAGTGGGAGATTTATTACGAAATTGGCACAGATTTAGAGAAGGAGAAGACCTTTCTCTGGCAGGTAGGATGGAGTGGATTTGGTTTATCGACCATTTGTCTCAAGCTGTGGAGAGGCAGGAGGCTGGGGTAAGTTAAGTTGACATCGTAGGCTTGCACTGGGCTAGCTGAGATGGTCAGGATGATGAGGAAATGTGATCTCCAACTATACAACTGCATGCCCAACTGTTGACCTAATTACCATGGCAAAACCAGATTTCTCCTCAGATCACTAGTTTCTCTTGTCGGGGAAGAGAAGCTTGCCTTTGTAAAACCTAGCACAGTTACAACCAGCCATATTTAGACAGACCCTGAATGAAATGTTTGATGTTCTGCAGCATTCCTTTAGGGTTGGGATTTTTCTTGTCCAAGACGGTCAAAAGGCATGCATTTACAAAGCCTCATGGTCAATCCCAAGCTTACTTTCTCAGGAACTAAAACATTTTGGGTGAAAATTGCAAATGTGTGCACCATCAGGACAGTATTTTCTGTTCTGCAAACCTCTCTGAGCCCAGAAACTGTTGCCCTAGGCCAGCAGCCAGCCAGGAAACTGGTCAGTTGAAGACAACAAACTCAAAGCCAGTTCACAGCACTGGCTTGAGACCACAAGGAAGCCAAGAGATGAGGCTTTACAGTAACAGAGTGGAAGTGGAAAAGAGGGTGTCTCAATTTTCAAGGCTTCCAAGAGACCTGCAGAGGCCATTGAGTAGCCTTTGTATGACTGTAGTTAGCAAAACAGAGCATAATTTATGAGTATATTCATGCTACAACTTTGTGATGTAATAACTTGAAAAACTGATGAGTAAAGCTTTCAGAACTAAGTCTTTATTATGTTAGTGAAAGAGAAAATATTTAGCACTGATCAAGAATACCAGCTTTTGTGGTACAAAAAGAGAATTTCCTTAAATTTTTTGCTCTCTCCTTAATAATAGCTGACAATTTTAAATGAGCTCTGAAGGCATATATACTTCAAACCAAACCAGTTTGTGCCAGGACACAACAGTCACTCATGAGAAGACCAGACTGCCACAGTTCCAACATGTCCAGTCACCTGAAGTTCAGCAAGGGGCAAATTCTCCTAAAGGAGCACATTTTTCCGAGCACCTCGGTGACTCAGGTTTCTAAGCAATTTCCATCCAGGACAAAAGATGTAAGAGGGCACACACATTTCAGTGTCATATCTCCAGAGAAGACTTTCACACTGTGATGCTGAGTGTTGAGCTGTTAATTCACTAAATGGAAGCCTTGATGCTGGTGTAAGCATTGAGGCCTTCAGCAAACGGCTGCTTCAATACACACAGAAACTAACAAGCAAGGAGCTGTCTAAGCCAGCCAAAGGTGGAGTTCCAAGGACTAGCAGGTTCCTTAAATCCCACTCACCCTAGAAACTTGGCATTTTACAGAGGATGGCAATGAGGTGTCTCTCTCCGTGCATAAGTCATAGCCCTAAATCTTCTTCTCATATTTGGTACTTATACCTACCCATCTGGAGACAAAAAAGAAACAAAACCCAAAAAACTGCTAAGAAATGAAGGTTCCACATCCCATTTTCATCCAATAACACTCCTCCAGGCCATGGAGTTGGTACCCACTTTAAAACTGAGTCAATAATCTCCACTTTAGGCTTAGGTAGCTAATATTGTTGCTACATACCTGTATCTAACCCCTGGTACCAAAACAGCTTTAAAATCTGGACCTTAAGATCCCAAGTTTCTCAGAATTCAACACAACTATGATTCCTATACCCTCTTTGATGATGGTTGTAAGGGTCCAAGGTCTTTTGAGGTGAAATTCTTTGAGCTGAAATGAAAATATTTAGTCCACTATAACTATCTGGACTTCCCCTCTGATTGGCATATACCTCCAGAGATACCTTCAGGTATTCCATCCTATTCTAAACTATTTTTGAAGGAATTATTTGTCATTTTGGGTTCCTTCCACTCTTAAGTACATAGCTGTTAAATGTTTGCAGAGCTGCTGAGCAGGAGCTAGAACACTTAAAAGACTCTAAAAGAAATACATTTTCAAACAGGATTGTCTGAACTAAGGTGCAGTCAGACTCATAAGTCCACAACTCCTGCATTATAACTGATAAAGGCTGTGGAGTCTAACATAATGGCAATGGGATTTGAAAGTGACATTCAGCTTCTCCTGATTCTGTGCTGTCTTCTGGCAATCACTGTCAAAGGAAGCAGAACTGGAGTGTTTTCTCTCAGCTGCTTGTATTTGCTGATAGCCCAGATATAGGAAAGAGAGGCGTCAAAGAGCAAGGAAGGCCAAAATCCCCCCCATCCACAGCCACACACACATTTGGAATGCAGCTCAGCAGGGAGGCTCCCAAAATCATTGTTGGAAGAACAAAGGCAAGTTTTAGATGACAGACATTTCAAACAACAGAAAAGTTTGAGGAGACCAATAAGAATGACAATTAGAATGGGAAAGGATTAAGTGGCCAACAGAAAACAACAAAAGGAAAATTAACATCTTTTCAAAAATCACAAAGCAACTTCAAAAGCAGGGTAAGAACAATGAAAACCCCAAATTATGCACAGTTTAGCAGCAAAGCTCACAAAGAAATTAAGTGACTCCTGCAGAGAAAGGGTGTGGGGAGATCTTATAAAATTACCAAATTCCACACAGGATAAAAAAAAAGAATTCTCACACACATAGCCTGGTAGGCAGCCAGTACCACTCAGTGCCATGAGTTTTGAGGGCCAAATTCTAAAATGCATTTCTAATTCCAATAGTTTTGTAAAAGGGAATGTTAGATAATGAAACAGTATTACCAAAATCCAATTGGGGTTAGCAAGAACTGCCAACTAGTGACACAGCACAATGTGTCTGTGGTAACACCTTGCTTTTGTGCACTCATTACCTAATGAAACTTCAACAATTTGGGATGAAAGCATGTGTGACAAGCACAAAACTCAGGTGGAATTCTATGTGTTGTTTCTTTTGAGATGTTCAGCCAAAATCACTGTGATGTTTCCCAGAATAAGATTTGCAGTTGATTGATAAATTCTCTCACCCCTTAAAGGAAAATATCTAATGAAATTTCCTCTGAAGAGCTTCACTACTCATATAGCATGGGAAAGGATGTTAAAATTTAGCAGAAGCCTAAAACTTAGTCTATCTGTGTTATGGCTTTACCTTCTGCCATAAAAGTCAAAGTGAATTTTATTATAAATCTTAGAGAAACCACACTTCACACATCTTAACAGTGACCTCCTCAACTTCAGCAGCTAATGATTCTGGCAGTCCTTCTGAACCTTCCTTCTTCTCTGAGCCCATTCATTCCACAGCTCTTAGGGTTGTTCAGGCTGTAGCTAAAACCAGGGAAAACCTGCAAAAGCTGTATTTGGCATTTCCAGACTAACAAGAGGCCGGGAACTGGACCTGAGAGTGGGAAACTCCTTTGCCACATTCTGATGCATCCAATAGTAGTGTGCTGTCATCCAATAGCAGTGTGACTCAGATGCTGAAAAGAGAAAAAGGATTCAGGAGGATTAAAAAGAGAATATCGAGATTCAGAGACAATACGCAAGAAATTGTGACAAGAGAGTTGGAGGAAAAGATTAGAGCACACCAGGAAAGGAGCTCCTTGAATTAGGAGCTGGAGACAGCATGGGAAGGGGAAGCTGGGACCACAAGGCAAAGGGTGTATGACTGACTGCCACAAGAATGGAGGGGACAGGACATCTGACTCTCCTAGGGGCAGGAGCTGGAGCCATGGAAGGAAACAGAAACAGGTAAAGGGGAAGCACAGAAATAGATGTGGACCTTAAAGGTGAGGAAACAGACATTGGCAGAAAATGACTGAAGAGAGACACTAGGAGAGGGAGCGTCTAAGGGGGGAGAAGAAGTCAAAGAAAGAAGAGGAAGAAAGGGGAGTCAGATCTTACTGCTGTCTAAGCATACAAAACATTGAGAAACCTGAGCCTTTTCAAGCAAAGACACTGAGATAAGTCAGGGAGGAAGGGTCTGGGAACGTAAGTCTATATTGAAGGAGACAACAATGTATGAAACCCAGTGGATGTAAGACATGGCTTTAGCATGGAGGCAGAACACAAATAAAAATCACAGAGGGTGAGAGAGGTATCAGACAGAGAACTGAAGTATGCATGGATTCAAAAGCAATTCCTAAGGGAAGAGAGGAGAATTACAAATTTGCCAAGTAAGGAGAACAAGTAGGGCCATAGGATCAAGCTTTGAGAAGAGACTGGGATGGGGCAGGAGGATGGGTCGGCAAGGAGAGGACCCAAGGAAAGACAAGGGAAAGGTGGGGAACATGAAGCAACACTAAAGGGCTGTCACGTAGCTGAGTACTGAGCAAAAACTGAGGGTGCTCACAGCCACCTTTCCAGTGCACCTATGAGACATTGCTGTTGGTCCAGACTGGGAATAGCAGCTGCTACCACTCTTTGTTAGTGTAAGTGCCTGCACACGCTGTGAAGATACCCTCCATAACTAAGTGTCCCAGCCTTAGCATTCAGAGGGCTGGACACAGGGCTGTTTCCCCCCTTTGTTTTGTCCCAAGCAACCAAGGAATTTGCACACGAAAGTTCTGTGTTTAAAACTCTCAGTGTTGCTGTAGAACCCTCACTTACCTCTCTCATATCTATATGCTCAGATAACAGCTTGTAACAACACAATCACACGTCATTTTTCTTTCAGCCCCATACCTCAATCCACTCATGGAATGTGCCATACTCTCTCGACAAAAACTTACTCACTAGTTTGTTTTCCCATAACTGTTCAGTGTTCGCAAACATTATTTGCAGCATACAATTTAAATTGTCTCTGAAGAAAGACATTATGTAAGTCACATTATCTCATTATTTCCTTCAGCTTCTATCCTTAAATATATCCTTTTCCCTTCCCAACAATTTACTCTTCTGTGGCATTCACAGTATTAGCATTTCCAAGGCCTAAAGACTCAATACTTTCTTCAGGAGCCCAAGAATGCAGACAGACGTTTACAGTTTTAAATAATTAGGACCAGCATTGCTGGGAGTGTTTGGTATATTGCCCTACATATTTGTCTGTATTTGAATAAACACCTTTGAAAATCTGGCTTTCTGTGCTTGCACAACATCAATTCATTTATTTTCACAACACTTCCCGGAGGGCAAGGCAGACAATATTATTCCCTCGTTAGGAAATTGAAGCAATGAAAGTGTCTGGTCAGAGTGGGTGCCCACTTTGAAACAGGCAGGAATTTCTTTCTGTAGCATACTATTGGCAGCAGTTCTGCATGGGCCTCAAATGAGCCCCTAGGCTTGCAAGTAATTCAGGAAATAAGGAACACAACATTCATGACCACCTGTGTCTGCATCAATGACTGTCCCAGGATAACACAGGGGCTTTGTGGAAGAGAAAGGGGACAACAGCCTGCATCAGAATAGGCCAGCATGAGGCATTTATCAGGCAGTTGTCCTTCCACGAGCTGCAAGCCCAGGTTTTGTACCTTACACATATTCCTACTTCAGCAACAAGTGATGAGACTCCAGGCAGCAGTGTGTAATCTGTACACCATGATTCATCTCTGGAGGAATAATCCTACCCCACAGACCGCATCCTGTTAAAACCCCTTTGTAATCCCAATGTATATTTGACAAGATGGGCATGTCAAGTTAGCCTTGCCTAACTTCTGAGAGAACAGGGGCCTGGACTCTTTATACAGCTTTAAGTGTTTGTTTCAGAGTCATGCACAGAGATCAGACATAGGATGAAGATGCCGGACAGCTGGTTCTATTGCCAGCTATACCACCAGCCTGCAGAGCAACCACAGCTAAGTTACCTACTTCCCCAGGTCTCCCCTTCTTCTTTTGTAAAATATTAACATAACTTCTAAACCATTTTGAGAACTATTGATGAAAGGCACTATTGGAGAGTTAGGCATTATTGGTGTCATTGCACATAGAAGGTTTGATGTGTAATCCATGCACACATGTATTTTAAATGGCTGCTCAGCTGCTGAACTTGACACACCAGGCCAAAAAAAACACTGCTGCTGGTCCTCAGGCAGCTCATCATTATGATTCCATGGCTGAGCACACAGACACATTTGAGTTTATGCTTTAATACCAAAATGAGTGTAACTACCATATTATAAAGATGAAAGAATTGAGTTAGATCAGCAACAAGTGGTGGAAGGACATAAAACACTGCAAGGAAAATTGGCGGATCATGCTCACTATGCCAGTTTTGCTACTAACCCCCTACTAACCTGAAATCTACTCCATCATTGAAATTCCCCATGACTTGTTCACAGTCACAGAAAAGCTGTCTGCATAACTGATCTAGATGTCAACATAGCTTTTTCACAGTTATTTTATGCAACACATCTAAGAAAACAAGTCTGGTGCACAAAGGGAGAAGAACAAGCTCTGAGTGAATAGAAAACTAGTGTAAGCCTTTGGGTTCAGAACTTTTTTCTTTGTTTGATTGCCATGCCATTAAACTGACACTGGAATGATGCTTGACTGCACTTGAACCTTGTACCCAATTGAATCAAAAATTGAGATTTGCTGTTGATCACCTTTTGAAGTGCAAAGCATCCTCACAGAGCTTGCCTCTAATCCATGTAGGTTGCATTGTGCCCTATTGTTAAAGATTGGACAGAAACAGATTTAGCTGCAAGTTTAACCATCAGGAGTAATTTAATAAAAGTCTTCCATTCTGATACTTTGCTTGAAAACCACAAGAGGAGCATGCACAAGTACGTGTGGCCACATTTTAGGTAGCAAACTAATGATACTGACATTTTTCTAACTTTATACTTTCCCTGAGAAAAACTGTTATTTTCTAGATTTCAATTTTCTAAACACAAATGATATTCAAAAATAATTCTGGTTGATGGGATTTAAAAGCAGATTACAGAAAGATTTAAAAACTCCATACAATTGGAAAAAACAGTTTGCCACTCAATAGATTTGAGCTTTGCCGCTGATCAGAAGATAATAATACCCACATTAAAATCCATGTTACCAAGAACCATAATGCCATACAAGGGCAACAAGCACACACTTGACGAGATTACAGACTCATACATTTGGAACTAGTAAAAGGAAATACCTCTCAAAGAGGTCCAGAGTCATTCTGAGGAATTTTCTACAAGAAGTCATTGTGGTAAGTAGCACAACTATCTTTCTTAAAAGAACAGAATAATTTTCTGGACATTAAGCAGCTTTACTGGTGAAGATAGACAAGCTTTAGGTCAAGTATGCATCAGAAATAAAATGTTTAAGGAGTTCACGGACTCCAATTCCCCTAGAATCATAGAATGGTTTGGGTTGGAAAGGACCTTAAGATCATCCCACTCCAACCCCTGCCATGGGCAGGGACACCTCACACTAAACCATGTCACCCAAGGCTCTGTCCAACCTGGTTTTGAACACCACCAGGGATGGAGCATTCACAACTTCTTCAGGCAACCCATTCCAGTGCCTCACCACCCTCACAGTAAAGAACTTCTCCTTTATATTTAACCTAAACATCCCCTGCTGAAGTTTGACCCCATTACCCCTTGTCCTGTCACTACAGTCCCTGATGAAGAGTCCCTCCCCAGCATCCCTATAGGCCCCCTTCAGATACTGGAAGGCTGCTAGGAGGTCTCCACGCAGCCTTCTCTTCTCCAGGCTGAACAGCCCCAACTTTCTCAGCCTGTCTTCATATGGGAGATGCTCCAGTCCCCTGATCATCCTCGTGGCCCTCCTCTGGACTTGTTCCAACAGCTCCATGTCCTTTTTATGTTGAGGACACCAGAACTGCACACAATGCTCCAGGTGAGGTCTCACGAGAGCAAAGTAGAGGGGAAGGATCACCTCCCTCAACCTGCTGGTCGCTCCTTTTGATGCAGCCCAGGATACGGTTGCTTTCTGGGCTGCGAGTGCGCACTGCAGTCGGTTCATGTTCATGTTCCCATTGACCAGGTTCAAACCGGTCATCATCAGCCACAAATGGTCATTTCCCGAGGTGAGCGGATCCAGAGAAGAGCTTTCAGCACCGGAGGCTCAGTTCTGAGGGCCGAGAGCCACCCAGGGAGCCTCGAGCCCTCCCCGGGCCTTGCCCGGGACCCGCAGCTCCGCAGGGCGGTCAGGGACTCATAGGGGGCGGGGCCAGGAGGGACGGCCCCGCCCCTAACGGGGAAACCCCGCCCAGGGGAGCGCGGGAACAGCGCGTGGCGCGGTAGTTGGCGTCGGCAGCGGGCGGGGTGGGGAGCGCTCTGCTCAGGGCCAGGGCCAGCTCTGGGAGTTCTGCTCTGGGTGCCCGGGCGGGGGCAGCGGCAGCACCAGACAGAGCCGGTGAGAGGAGGGGAGGGGAGGGGAGGCTGCAGCACGGAGCTAGGGGTGCAGAGGGTGCCTGCACCAGACTCTTGCTGAGAGGCTGCCTGGTCTAGTGAGTCCTGCTGACTTATGACTCATTTCTTGCAGTTCATGTGGGTGCTAGTGACATAGACAGCAGTAGCCTGGAGAACAAGGACTACAGAGCCCTGTGGCTCAGATAGCTTTTTAATCAATCCTCCAGGTCAAAGAGAAGACCTCAAAAAGGCCAGGTGGATTTGGCAAGTTAATAAATGGTTAAAAGAGTGGTGCCATAGTCAGGGGTTTGGGTATTTAGAACATGGGACTCTGTTTGGGAGGCCAGGTCTGCTGGAGGCTGGTGAAGCTGGTCTGAGAAAGAAGGGGAAGAGCTGCTTTGGTAAAACACTTGCCAGGATGGTCAAGGCAGCTTTAAACTTGATGTGTTGGGGGAAGGGACCATTGATCCATCCCAACACCCCCAGTCAGTTGGCAGCACCTGTAATAAATGCTTGGAGCAATGCAGAGCTATCCCAGCTGCTCCATCCAATGAGCCAGCTTCATTTGGAGCTTGGCTCAGATGCTTCTATACAAATGCTCATAGTATGGGGAATAAATGAGAGGAATTAGAGATGTGTGTACATCTACGGGGATATGACACTGGCAACACAGAAACATGGTGGGATGGCTCTTATGACTGGAGTGCTGGAATGGAAGGTTACAGGCTCTTTAATAAAGACAGGCTAGGCAGATGGAGAGGGGGACAGTGATAGGTTGGAGAGTATGGAACTCTCTCTATGGACAGATGGTCAGCCAACACAAAGTTTGTGGGTCAGGGTCAAAAGTAAAACAGCAATGGGGGACATTACTGTGGGTATCTTACAGGCTGCCTGATCAGGAGGACTCTGTGGACGAAGCTCTGTAAAGAGAGATAGGAGCAGCCTCACGGTCACAGGCCCTTGTCCTCATGGGGGACTTCAACCACCCTGATGTCTGTTGGAGGGATGGTACAGCCTGGCACAAGTGATCCAGGAGGTTCCTCGATTGTGTGGAAGACAAATTCCTTCTGCAAGTAATAGAGGAGCTGACAAGGAGAAGTGCCCTGCTTGACCCTGTGCTCACCAACAGGGAAGGGCTTATTGGGAATGCTGGGCTGCTCTAGTGTAGCCTTGGCTGTAGTGATCATGCGATGGTTCAGTTAGAGATCCTTAGGACAGTGAGAGGAGCGTGCAGCAAGGTCACTGCCCTGGACTTCAACAGAGCAGACCTTGGCCTCTCAGGAACCTGCTTAGTAAGGTTCCATGGGATAAAGCTCTAGAGGGCAGGGGGGCCCAGGACTGCTGGTTGATATTCAAGGATCACATGCTCCAAGCTCGGAAGTGTTGCTACACTAGAAGGAAATGCATCAGGAGGGCTAGGAGACCTCTATGGATGGATAAGAAGCTGCTGAGGAAACTTAGAGGGGAAAAAAGAAGCTTATAAAAGGTGTAAGTGAGAACAGGCAGCCTGGAAAGAATAGAGGGACGTTGTCTGGGAAGCTGGGAACCAGGTCAGGAAAGCTAAGGGCCAGTTAGAATTAAATCTTACAAGGGATGTGAAAGATGGCAAAAAGGGCTTCTGTAGGTATGTAGCAAACAGAAGGCAGACTAGGGGTAATGTGGGCCCTCTCTGGAAGCTATCAGGATGACTGCCTACCCTGGATTTGGAGAAGGCTGAGGCTTCGCAATGACTCCTTTAACTCAGTTTCCACTGGCAAATGCTCTGACCACACCATCCAAGTGCTGGAAGACAGACACAGGGACTGTGAGAATGAAGACCTTGGGCCCACTGTAGGAAAGGATCTGGTTTGAGACCATCTTAAGAACCTGAACATGCACAAGTCCATGGGTCCTGAAGGAGCTGGAAAATGAAGTTGCTAAGCCACTGTCCATCATATTTGAAAAGTCATGGCAGTCAGGTGAAGTTCTTGAAGACTGGAAAAGGGGAAATATAACCCCCATTTTCAAGAAGGGGAAAATGGATGTCCCAGGGAATTACAGACCAGTCAGTCTCACCTCTGTGCCTGGCAAAATCTGGGAGCAGATTCTCCTGGAAGGCATGCTAAGGTACATGAAAAACAAAGAGGTTCTTGGTGACAGCCAGCATGGCTTCACTAGGGGGAAATCCTGCCTGACCAATTTGGTGGCCTTCTATGATGGGGTTACAGAACTGATGGATAGGAGCAAAGCAGTTGACGTCATCTACCTGGACTTGTACAAAGCGTTCGACACAGTCCCACATGACATCCTTGTCTCTAAACTGGAGAGATATCAATTTGATGGATGGATCACTTGGTTGGTAAAGAACTGGCTGGATGGCCACACACAAAGAGTTGTGGTCAACAGCTCAATGTCCAGTTGGAGACTGGTAATGAGTGGTGTCCTTCAGGGGTCAGTGTTGAGACCAATCTTGTTCAACATCTTTGTCGCTGACATGGACAGTGGGATTGAGTGCGCTCTCAGCAATTTTGCCAACAAAACTAAGTTACGTGATTTGGGGAAGGAATGCCATGCAGAGGGACCTTGACACACTTGAGAAATGGGCCAATGCCAACCTCATGAGGTTCAGTCACACCAAGTGCAAGGTCCTACACCTGGATCAGGGCAATCCCAAGCACAGCTACAGGTTGGGCGAGAAGAGATTCAGAGCAGCCCACGGAGAAGGACTTGGGGTGTTGGTTGATGAGAAACTAAACATGAGCTGGCTGCAGTGTGTGCTCACAGCCCAGAAACCAACCATATACTGGGCTGCATCAAAAGAAGCATGACCAGCTGGTCAAAGGAGGTGATCCTGCCCCTCTACTCTGCTCTTTTGGGACCCCACCGGCAGTATTTTGTATACTTATGGTGTTCTCAATAAGAAGGACAGGGAGCAAGTCCAGAGTAGGGCCATGAGGATGATAAGGGCTTGAGCATCTCCCATACGAAGACAGGCTGAGAAAGTTGGGGCTGTTCAGCCTGGAGAAGAGATGGCTGTGTGGAGACCTCATAGCAGCCTTCCAGTATCTGAAGGGGGCCCATAGGGATGCTGGGGAGGGACTCTTCATTAGGGACTGTAGTGACAGGACAAGGGGTAACAGGTTAAAACTTCAACAGGGGAAATTCTTTACTGATGGTGGTGAGGCACTGGCACAGGTTGCCCAAAGAAGCTGTGAATGCTCTACCCCTGGTGGTGTTCAAGGCCAGGTTGGCCAAAGCCTTGGGTGACATGGTTTAGTGTGAGGTGTCCCTGCCCATGTCAGGGGGGTTGGAGTGGGATGTTCTTAAGGTTCTTTCCAGCTCTAACAATTCTATGATATGATATCAGAGAATCACAGAATCACTAGGTTGGAAGGGACCTCTAAGATCATCAAGTCCAACCCATGCCCTACACCTCCACTAAACCATGTCATCAATATGATGTGTGTGATGACACAGAATATTATTCTGTGTCATGTGGGACACTGTCAAATGCTTTGCACAAGTCCGGGTGGATGATGTCAACTGTTCTACCCCATTCGTCAGTCTGTAGAAGGCCACCAAATTAGGTCAGGCAGGATTTGCCCTAGTGCACCAACCACCTCATTGTTTTTCCATAAACAGTCCTATGAGAGTTCATGTAAATGTTACGTCTTATGGGATTGTCTTTCTTATAAGCTTGGTGCAATGGAATCATAGAATGGTTTATATTGGAAGGGACCTTAACGATCTAGTTCAAACCTTGTACCATGGGCAGGGACACCTTTCACTAGGCCAGGTTGCCCAAAGTGCCTTCCAACATGGCATTAAGCTGTCTGTGGTTGTAATGGCATTTGAACACAGCATTAAAAGAAAATTTTTGAATACAGTGCAATCCAAAACCCAGAGAGCCAAGTCTGGTGCTAAGAACTGTCATCCAGCTCAAAACTGCTGCAAACAGCTGATTAGCAATAACATTGATATTGAACTGATAGCAAATGGCATTGAATTGATAGCAAACAGCATTCAGATGAGAGGGGCAATGCTGAGCCTAGCTCTGCTGCCAGAGAATGCCAGTTTGCTTCTTTGGCCAGAAAAAAGGAGGAGGAGCAAGGGAATCTTGGAAGTGCAAAATTTGCACACATTTACCTCAGCATCTGCAAAACAATTACAGCAACACATTCTGTATATAGACCACCAGGGACAGAATCATAGAATAGAATCATAGAAGAGTTAGGGTTGGAAAGGACCTTAAGATCATCCCACTCCAACCCCCCTGCCGTGGGCAGGGACACCTCACACTAAACCATGCCACCCAAGGCTCTGTCCAGCCTGGCCTTGAACACCACCAGGGATGGAGCATTCACAACTTCCCTGGGCAACCCATTCCAGTGCCTCACCACCCTAACAGGAAAGAACTTCCTCCTTATAACCAATCCCCTGTTGAAGTTTTAACCTGTTACCCCTTGTCCTGTCACTACAGTCCCTGATGAAGAGTTCCTCCCCAGCATCCCTATAGGCCCCCTTCAGATACTGGAAGGCTGCTATGAGGTCTCCACGCAGCCTTCTCTTCTCCAGGTTGAACAGCCCCAACTGTCTCAGCCTGTCTTCGTATGGGAGATGCTCAAGCCCTTATCATCCTCATGGCCCTACTCTGGACTTGCTCCATCAGCTCCATATCCTTCTTATTTTGAGGACACCATAAGTATACAAAATACTGCCGGTGGGGTCCCATAAGAGCAGAGTAGAGGGGCAGGATCACCTCCTTTGACCAGCTGGTCATGCTTCTTTTGATGCAGCCCAGGATACGGTTGGCTTTCCAGGATACGGATTTGTCATCGCTGAGCTAAAGACCTCACCCAGGCAGAATATGAGAGTTAGCCTGACTCCCTGAACACAGCTCCCTGACCTCCCCCCCAGCCACCCCACCACTTGGAATAAGAGCAAATAGTATGCTCAGCATGGAGGTTTCCCACATGTGGGCGCAGTGCCAAAGCTCCCCAAAAAGGGCAGTCACATCCCCTGCAAACCAGCCAGCACTTTTTGAAGCCTAGAGATCCTCCCCTCCGTACCTGGTTTTCACTACCTGGTTCAGTCACTGCCATGTGCCCAAGAGCAAGTGCCAAGGAAGGACACAGATTCTGTGCTTCCCTAGTAACTGTATTTCCATCCCAGTGAGGATTTCTGTCATATCATAGAGAGACAGATTTACAGTTTTCTTTGTGTAGGAAAACACATCTATTTCTTAACAGCACGAGGCTAATTCCCTGCCTTGCTGCCTGCAGCTAAGCTTTGCCATGTTTTACTACACTGGGCTACCCATTTTAATGCACTGACAGTTTTACTTTCTCTGTGCAGTGTGTGTTTTTGAACTCACTCTACAGCATGCTGTGAAGCAGACAAGGGAGGAGGGAATAAAGAAGGAATGAGGGAATGGAGGATGGTGGTTCAGCCCCATGGAAATGTTGAGCTTCCTTGGAGATTAAGCTTCTGTTTTCTCAACAGTCCCAATAAGGGAATCTGCGTGTTTAGCAGAGCAAATCTTAAAATAAGATTACATGTACCATGCTGTCCCAGCCAAAAACCTGCCCCTGCATAGCGGCAGCCCATATGCACTGGCATGAGTTCACACCAACTTCCTGGTGGGTGCAATGAGCAGAATAACTGTTTGTGTTATCTGCCTGCAGCTACTCCACCACTCCAAGCCCCATGAAAACACTTCAAGGGGCTGCTCTGCGTTATTTGCCTGCCATCGTAAATGCAGACGGCACATTGTGAAACAAGGGAAGGTCTGCTTCTCTGTTTCAGGAAATACCCATCACAACAAGCCAGTGGAGCCCTGCTGGTTTCCACCACAAAACTGCTGTTCAGTAGACCCAGTTTCAGTCCACATCCCTGCCCTAAGCACCTTACAGTTTACAGCTTGAGCCTGCCACATAGCCTTGTGCTGTTTGACCCAGGTCACAGAGACAAACACTAGCTACTGAATCAAAACCCTCACAACCATTTCTGTTAGCCCACAGCTGATAAGGAGGTTACCTGCTTGATTGGATGTCCAGAGCATGTGGCCAGAAAAGCACTTAAAAAAAAAATTAAAAAAAAAATAAAAGAAAGCCTCAGCAAGTCTGTAGTCCTTCTTCATTCATTTGTACTCATTGTCTGCATTGACTGAGTCAGATGCAGTCAGTTCCCAGCTCATTTCCTAGGTTCAACTAGTTGAAAGAAACCCAAACTCAAGTTGCCCACTATACCCTCGCCGTTCCCACATGCAGTCTACTACATCAAGGAAACATCCTACATTTTCATGCCAGGGAGAACAGTTTCTGGGAAAGATGCCACTACTTTTTCTAATCAATTGTTTTAAGATGACACTAACTTCACCATGGCTGAAAGTGCCACTCTTGGGGACATATGAAAATAATTCCTTCATTTTTAGGTCAAACATTGCCCTACAGCACCACACAGCCCACATTACAAATGAAACTGGAGTGAGAAGAGGCCCATTCTGTTATTGCGATGCCCAGAACAGAGCACAGAGCTCCTAGTGTGGTCTCATCTGGAATGTCATTTAATATCCAAGTCAATGAGGTTTCGAGTCAAGAGGGTTAGCTTAATCCAACTAGTCCCCCTTCCTTGGGGGTAAGGGAGGGGAGCAGCAGTTTAGGTTTCAACCTCAAGTGATACCTCATTCATTTAGAGAAACCCCCAGCTAAGAGAGGGGATGGAAGGCCTGAGATTTCTCACACACACACACACACACACACACACACACACACACACACACACACACACACACACACACACACACACACACACACACACAAGAAAAGGAAAAAAAAAAATCTGCATTAGCAAGCCCTAATCCATTTGCTGTGACAGCTATTTATCAGGCCATAAAAGAAGCAACGAGCAGACTAATTCAATTTTGCTTTAGTAAAGGCTCAGCTGTAAGGGAAACCTGAGCTTATTATAGTTTTCCTACTGAACAACATGAAAAATTCAGACAAGATGGATGCTTCTCAATCCCTTGGGTCTGAGGAGCAGCTTGCAGTACCTAAGTCAGTGCTGCTTCCCTTCGGTACACCCATCTGGTTACGGAGTAAACAAGGCATACCTTATCTGCACTAGATCTCTCTGCATTCAGAGCCTTAATTGGAAGCTGAGCATATTCAACAAAAATCGGGATCGATTATTCCTGACAGCATTCCCAGGAATTAGATCAAACAACACATTGGCACTTAGAGAGGGCCAAGGAGGAACAGCAGGAGCCAAAATTACCCACCTTGCCCTGCAGCCCCTGCTGTTTGATACACAAATAATCCTACAGCAGCAAGGCTCATTTCTGCCACAAAGCTGCAAAAAGCCTTTACCGTGGAATAAATGAAAACACACAGAGGTGGGAAAGCATCTGAGGAATTGACTCCTGAATGACACCTCACCTCAGGCAAACTCGCCAGGATGAAGAATTGCCAGAGCACATTTGTTCCCAGCCTAAGAATGTTTTCACTGCGGTAAAAATTTGATGAGTCAGGCCAAACCCAGAATTTCATGAACTGTCTTTCTGATGCCCTGCACCCATAAAAACCAGACCACATGCGCTCAGGAAAATGTTCTCATGCATACAAGTAGGACTTAAGCTGCTGTAGTAGGCCTATAATTAGGCAATTTTGATTTGACGTTGAACATGTCTGAACTTGGGAGTCAAAATGTAGGCTTCTTTTAGACAGCTGACACAATTCTTGATTTTACAGACTGCAAAGGGTGACCAGGAAAATGCCAGAAGTGACAATTTTTCAGTAAAGAATCCAGTTCTTATAATGATACCTGCCTGCAGTCTCCCAGTTGTTGAGCGTAAATGAGATAATAACTCAGTGAATTGTTCACATATAATCAGCCATCTAATTGCGCATGCAACTGCAAGGTTGGAATATGCAAATCCACCTGCAAAATGAATCTGTGCATTCTGAAAAGTGAACTTTAAAAGGTCTACGGTGACAGGCAGCTAGCAAAATCTAGTTCCAAATGTCTTCTACAACCTTATAATGAAAATAAATGGCACTCAGTTAACTTCTCAATCCGCTTCTGACCATTTGACTTTGAGATGACTTTTCCTAGCTACTGAGCTACCTTCCCTACAGTCATCCTTCACACTACTGTGAGACCATATATACACTTCAGGAAGGTTCTTCATCAAGGTAAAGTGCACTGCTCTGCTCCATCTCCTGGAACAGTTCAGAAGGCCGGTCCCTCATTTCAATTGTAAAGCAGCTGACAGTAATTGCTCATTCTGTCTTGCTTCCAAGCAAATGAGAACAAGGACCTAAGGAACAATAGAGTAGAAATGACACTTGTGAAACAAGCATGTTGTAAGTCCTAGATAATCAACTATGACAAATGCATTCATAAACGTATAATTGTTACATGAAGGGGAGGGAGGGCAGGAGGAAGCTGGAGAGGTACTGTGTTCAGACTCACAAATCATTGAAATTAGAAATGGAAAAGACACAAACCACCTGGGGCCAACACAGAATCATCATTAGCAATGGTAGTTCATTAATGAAACGCCCTAAGGAAATAGCATATGGCTAAATGGGAAAATTCAAGAGGCTATTCAGGCTGGACGAGCATGCAGTTGCATGTTTGGAAAACTAGTCATAATGAAGACAATGATAAATGACTGTGAACAAAAAAAAAACCAAAAAAACTAGGGAAATCAGAAGAGCCAAAATTGAGTTTGAAAAATAAATAGCCCAAAGCATTAAAACAAATCAGCTAGAGGTCCTTTCAGGATTTGTCTGCGTTAGTGCTTCAGTTCAGATCAGGAGCATGGTTTTAAAGCAAATCTCTTCATCTTCACTTAATATGCCGTGTTCATGTCTCAGAGAAGACAATCTAGATTTTTCTCAGAAGAAACCAGAAGATGCACTCTGGGAATGCACTGCATGTACTTCAGTTGCTAGTTGGTGGTCACGTTATGGGACCAGGCCAGGCCAGATTTAAAATAAAAGCCCCTGGAAATTTTTAGAGCGTGTGGACCTTGCATCATCAAAATTATCTTAGACTGTGAGTCCAGGTAATGTCATGCAGCAAAAAAGATTTAAAAATCAGGAAGAAACAATATGAAAATCAAGAGTCAATTTTCCTCACGGCCAAAGGTGGCAATGAGTCCCTTCCAGTGCCACATTAGGTCTGCTTTTTTTAAATACAGGCACTGATGACCTGGAAAGGGAATTTAGGCAAGGAGACAGCCACACTGCCAAATGGTGCAGTTATTTAGGTTAGTCAGGCAATAAGATTTTCCAGAGGGATGGACAGTAGCTATACGATGCCAAGCAAAACCTAATGTTCATAAATAATGCACAGTGCAGGGGAAAACTGTCTTTCATTGTTGCAGATCTCTGCCAGAACTGCATCAGCTCAGCAAAGGACTGTGTGTGCCACTTCAGATGAGTCCTGACTTGGGATTTGAGTGCGGCAAAGATACTTTGGCTGTAGGAGAAATGGCCTACAGAACAATGCAGAGAGATTATCATTCCAGCTTCCTACATAAGCAGAGGAGCAGCTGGGAAAAGGCATTGGTCACCTCATTTCAAAGTCAGCATCACAGAAGTCACTACTGATCACTGACCTCCTGTTGTTCTCTTCCATCTGCCAGCTCAGTCAAAATAAGCTAAGTTAATTTAAGGTTTTGCTGCCACAGTAGCATCACTTTGATTGAAACAGGCTATGGAGTACTAACATAGGCAATTATGCCACCAAATAAGAGACAAAATAAGTTCTTTATGCAGTGGGGTGTGAGAAATAGCTGGGGACAAGCTTGGAGGAGTGTGAAGGGGTAAAGAATGTGACAGTGTTTAACTGCAGCACCAGAAGCAGGATAGATTGACTGTACCCAAAAACTGGAGGGCAATTCCAATGAGGCTGTTCAGTTATCTAACACCATTAACTGTAAGTGCGTTTAATGCATTTTAATGTGATGGTAGATAAAATGTTCTGAGTACTGGTCTTATGAATCAATCTTTCCAGGCCTAGTGTGGTAAATGTTAAGCCAAGAGGATCCAGAAGAGTAAACTGAGAGCATGTTCTCATTGAAATCTCTCCTTGGACATTCTGAAGGGCATCTGTGACATGTCCCAGCTGTTAGCACCTAAAGGTAAAATGCTCACAGTCACTTAGAAACTCCAAAATGCACCCAAGGCTGCAGAGGTAACACTCCTGTCTTCTCACTGCTATGCAGGCAGGGACAGGTAGTGGCTCCAGCACTCAAGAGATGAAGCTAAGCAAATTTCATGATCATCCTGGAAGCTGCAACCCTTATCTGCTCAGATGAGCAGCTCATTCCCATATATACAGGGGGCTTGGGATTGTCAGCACCCTCCATTCATTTAAACCGCACAGGGCACTATCTACTAGACACACAGAAAGTAGTTCGAATTCACCAGATGCTGTCACAGGAGAGGGATTAGAAAAGAGTTAAAAGTAGACAGGCATTGGCTATCACACGGTACTCCCATTTTTGCATTCTCAATGCTCACATTTTTTGGCCACAAAAGGATACATACATTGGAATTGTTTGATTGGGGTGGAGTAAATGGGTGTTATGTTTATCTGTAGCCATTGCTCTCACATGGTGTTGTATGTACTTGTTCTGTTAGCCAGGAACTAGTATACCCAAACAGTCTTATGCACACAAGTAAACAAAGCTTGAAGTTACTTAGGCTGTGCTTAAATAGTTATTCTAACCCAATACAAATCTATGCTGCCACTGGCTGAGGCTGCTTGACTCTTTCTTGCCTTTACCCTAAAGCACACTAGCATGCTCCTGTTCCATTCTGAAGGCTTTTGTGCAGCAATCAAGTAGCCGAACAGTGATCCACATCAGGGAACCAATTCATCTGCAAACAGAGCTCTTTTTTCACCTGTTAGGTTGTTTCTGAGATGGTCCACCTTGTATAGCAATGCAACTGCAATGGCATTAATACCACAAGCATTTCAGTAGAAAGGAGAGGTCAAGGGAATGTGGTAGCCTTTCCAGGATACCCATCTGCTTATTTGTAGGCTCATACTTAAGTTCTCTTGCTGCCAAAAGGAACTTAGGCACATACTTAAAACTGATCTTGTATATCAAATGCTGTATAGACTTTTTTTAGCCATTTAAAATTCTACCATAAATAAAACTCTATTCTATGCATAAAATCTCTACAGTTAAGTTTCACAAAAGTAATATTCTCAATGTATAATTATCATTGATATTATACTATGCTTGTATAGCAGCACAAAGTCATGAAATATAGACAAGATAGTTACCCAAGATCATCTTGCAACTGTAGTCCAGCAGCATACATTCATTTTATAGCTGATTAAAGCTCTGAACTTCTTTTTTCATCAAAGTTTAATGTTTTGAAATCTGGAATCGATCCAAGGATAAAACCAAGTATTTCAGCAATTTCCTAATAAAGGGAAATCTGGAGGAAACTAAGAAATAGGAGCTGGTTAAAATGGGTTAAATGAAATCTGGTTCCCAGAGTCAATTTTAGGATTTTGAATTTTCATTTTAAAATATATTCTACCTTATGGAAGTTCTTTTACTTCATATTTTCCTGTTATTTCATGAATAATCAATAGAATTATTCACTGCCTTACACTGACACGTCATAATATGACATATCATAATTTAAATATCCTTCTATCAAAAATAGTTATTTTTAAAACCATTAAGGGCAGCTGCTGCCTAGTAGCAATCAAAACATTTTGTTTTCTCTCATAGGATAGTTTGATGCTTTGACACAGAAAAGGAAGATAAAATATTTCAGTCAGTACTGTGCAGAAGCTACTCTAAAATATATTTAGAATAAAATAAAAAATAAAGCTTAATTAATAGAATGTTTGAATTGCATGTCATACTGTACATTCTACATCAGTGCTAACAGTGAACAATAAATAGAAATACTTCAAACAATGAAAATTACAAATAAAATAATAAAAATATTGGGGGGGAGAACATTTCAATTATGTAAAATTAGATTATTTAAGAACAATGTGTAGCAGGAGGAGGAGAGTAGCAATTCATTTCATCCTGCTGCAATTTCTGAGCCCAAATCTGGCTCCATCTTACTGATGAAAGCAGTTTTCTTTGAAATAGAAAAAAAAAAATTGGCTCAGNGTAAAATTAGATTATTTAAGAACAATGTGTAGCAGGAGGAGGAGAGTAGCAATTCATTTCATCCTGCTGCAATTTCTGAGCCCAAATCTGGCTCCATCTTACTGATGAAAGCAGTTTTCTTTGAAATAAAAAAAAAAAAAATTGGCTCAGAAAATGTCTTCCTCAAAAAGAAGGAAGTGATGTATATATATACACACACCAAATTCTTCTGGTTCTTTTAAACACTTCTGTGTTACTACTAATTGACAATCATGCCTTATCTCTATGTTTTCCCTGATAACCTTCAGATGACCTGAAATACACAGGGTAATATCTAAGTAATTTGCCCCAGCACATTAAAAACGCCAAGACAACCAAACTCAACACAGAGCCCCTTCGTGATTTCTCTCATTTGTAGGGAGACATACTTACGCAACATCTTCAGCTCTGCCGATGCTTCTGCAAGGGAAAGGAAAAGCCCAAAATGCTGTCCCTCTGTTCCAGTGACCCAGCAGGGACCCACCAAGCCACCGAGCAGGGATAAAAACTGGAATCTGCAGCTGTGAAGCACAGAAAAGCGGCAAAACACCCGCAAGCCGCTGTCCCACAGAAGCATATTCCTCCTGGAAGGTAAGGCAGGCAGCTCCTCAGAGCCAGCAGCAGGCCCACGACGAAGGAACATGCTGAAGTACAGTCACTTTTCAGAGAGCACTCAAGCATTTCTGTTGCCTGAACTGCAAGGCACACTTTATTTATCTAGGTTTCAAAAAAATATAGTAATAATAATAAAAAAACAAAACCCAAAAAATCACTGGGCCCTCCATATGCCATTTGCAACCTGTGGAGGAGTGAGTGGTGGCCATTACTTCCCCAGGAGCCACCAGATCCCCACCTGCCCCTCAGGCCCTACCAGGCTTTACCTAATTGCTGTCCTAAGCAACTAAAAAAAATGAAATAAAATCAAAATAAAGGGTTATTTTAGACTCAGGGTCTCAACAAGAGGAAATCAGCTCCAAAAGACCCCGCTGTCAGAAGTCATCATGGCTGCCTCTCCCTGCACACCCAGAAACTGCCACACGCCCAGGGCTCCCTCATGCTGCTGGCTGCCGAGCCCTGCAGCAAGATGGACATGAGGCTTTTTAGGCATGGCCATTGATACCCTTTGCTTTTAACCTGAAGGATGAGTATCTCCATGCTTAATGCTGGGAAGAGCATAATGTGTACGCAGGAAGCACGTCAGAGACAATTGGGTGCTTGGTTTCTCCTTTTCCCCTCCTCACAGAGCCTGAAATGTAAGGATGCTCATTTACATATGTTCTGGGCTCAGCAGTAGCAGTCAATTTTCCTCCTTCTTAGTAATGGAAGCAGTTCTCATGAAGAGTGGAGAAGAGGAAACAGCTTCATCAGCAGAAGCAGTCCCCTCCCTGTGCTTGAGACTGGGTTTTGAGAACCTGCTCCAGGCAGACTGCAGTAGGCTGAGACTGGAGATAGCATCTGACAGTGACAACAAAATCCCACATCTTCTCAGAGGAAACAAACATTTGAAACTGGAGGATGCATGATCTTTATTTTAATATTGTTCCTGATTTAACATGAAACCATTTCATTAAAATGTGGTGGTGTTAAGGGGGAGCAGCAGGCTTGTTCATGTCATAACATCACCCTACAATTCTTACCTTGGGCACAGACTAGAAGAAATGAGGGGGACTTTTTCTTACAACCTGAGAATGACAGAGCATTGTATGAAGGAAACTGGCACATGCATTTAAAATAGGCAGTTAATTTACTTTCTGTGTGTCTATAAAGCTCATACAGGTTACAATGACATATGCTCAGATGCAGCCTTTCATTGCCAAATGTTTCTCAAAGACTTTTACTAGGTCTGCAAAACTGTATAAGCACACATGCACATTAGCACATTCCTGCCTGTTCCTGAGGTGCAGCTGTCCAGAAGAGGAAATAAAACCTTTCTTTAAAGGAGCAGTGCAAAGCAGGAGACAATTTGAGCAATGTAACAGCATGCCCTCGAGCATCTTCATTGCCCTTGCTCTGGAGTATTCATCTGCAGAGCTACATACACCTTTTATCTAAACATCCATGGCCATACTGGGACTGAACTGATGCACATTTCATGCAGGGACTGAGAAGGTGCTCAGGTCCTATCCCTATAAGATATGTGTGTGGGAGTTCCAGTGAAAGCCAAGTGCCTGCGTGCCTACAAGGCTGTATATTCCAGATGTCCTAGGGTGAAAGGCTTACAGACTCAAGGCGGGACAAACTCCCTACAGTAAAAGCAAGTAGGCAGAGAATTACATTGCCCACACTTACCATTGCTTGCCTTGCAGTAGGCATTCTCGAGCCTTATAACCTACTCATGCCATCCCAATGCCAGATCCTTCCCAGGCAATTTTCCACACAAGTATGGAGGCTGAATGACCCTTCCAGCAGAATGCTCCCTGCTGTAGCTAGTTAGCTAGAACTGAGACTGTGATCCTCTGGTCCGCTGCTAGCAGGCTGGGACTTCTGCAGCTGACTGCCCAGAGCACAGCAGTGCAGAAATGGAGCCTCATGATACAATGATTGAAATGTTAGCCAGGTGTGTGCATGCCAGGAGGCAGCTTTAGGCATACAGACAGTGAATGAGCAGTCAGTACACAAGCCAGAAAACACAGACCCAGATTGATGTGGGAAGGCATTAGAAGACTATCAAAACCTAGCTTAAGGGCTTTTGTGCCCAGATTTTGGTTAACTTCTTACTGCTGGATAAACAGTTGGAAACTCCTTGTTTTAGAGTGAAACTAAAGCCCTAGTATCTGTTCCCAGCCAAGTAAGCAAGCCTAAGCTTTCATAGAAGTGCCAAGCATTCAGTGTAAGGAGTCTCCTATGTAAGGGGAAGTGATCCGAGTCAGGAAAGTTCCTTCTAGATTCAGTTACCGGGTTATTAGATATAAAACCAAGACCCTAGCCATGTTTTTACCTTATTTAGTCCAACCTGCTGCAGCCCCATCTGCAGAGGACAGGTATTTTCTTGGCCATGCCAGTCCAAATACACAGGGGTCAGTCCTAAAGGCTGACAAAGATATTTGACAGCAGACTGGAAGCAGTGGACCACAGAAGGGCCACCTCCGTCAGGCAGATCTCGCAGCTGTAGTAGTAAATCATCTTTGGTCACCCTGACTTTGTCCACACTGTCAAGGTGGAGTCCAGGCCTGAGCTTGGAGGTGCAGGTAGGATGAGCTGGTAGCACTGAAAATGCCCACAGGAGCAAAGCTTATTGTCCCTTTCTACACCTCCTCTTTCCTGCCCAGAGGGCAAATTCTGCACTCTAGGCAATGGCCAGGCAAAGACAACACACAGGGAGTGGGAACAAGGAATTCAGGCTAAAGTGTGAACACACAAACTGAAGTAACTACACACTACACATACATTTCCTGTGTTTATACCTTTTTATCTCAAACAAGTTATGGAGAACATAGGAAATCAAGCATAAGAGTGCTGAAGGCTATAATTTCAGTGCTTTATTTCTAAAATTCATCTATTTCTTCACTCTCTCTTGAATTTTCTTCTTCCTGATTAGACCACTTGCATTTTCTAGTGAAGTGTTTTCTCAAACTATTTCATTATTTTCCTTTGCTTCAAGTCTCTCCCTTTTTTTTTTGCTGAAAAATAATCAAGTTTTGCCATCCCTTACTCTACCTTTTATTTCCCCAGATTATCTCCCTTTTTCTCTTGTTAAATGAGATATCATGCCTTCTACTGAGCCTACAGGGAAAGGCTCTTAGAAGGAATAGACTTACTCACTGGAAATATATACAAAGGTACAAGTAAACAGAATAACTATATAAATATAGATGACTTTTTCTGCATCTAAAAATCACTGTTTTAACAAAATTTTATATTAAATGAGATTGGTTGCTTTTATCATGCCATTGGCAGAGTGTACAACAGGAGATCCCATCTTCATTTTTTTTTTCCTAAGGTCCATAAGAAGATGCACTTCAGAAACTAAATCCATGGATTTCTCAAACTTAAAACTGCCTCTCCCAAACAGACGGCAAGTTGTAGAAAGCCAGGCAGAAACAAAACTTGTCTTACAGTGAGCGTGATTAGCCAGTGAAAGAAGCTCTTCAGGTGAGGGCCTAGATTAGCTTTCAGTCGAAGTCTTTATCTGGAGTTTGGCTACCTTTCAGAGAGAAAATCTATGCCAAAACAAACTTGTTGGGCCAACCCAAACCAGGTTGGAGTATGGCAGTAAGTAGACTTTGTGATAGCAAGTAGATTGAACTACATGATTTAAGGCACCTCCTGGCCTGTGAGGTGTGTATGACTATGAAGCCAGGAGAGTGCTGTCCTAAATCAATGCTCCAAGATTTGCCATACACCTCATTGTTCTCCTCCATAATCTCCACAGAGGACGTGATGCAAAGTTCCTCAAAGAGCTCACTAGCCAGAGACAATGACAGAAGATAGAAGACAAAAAAATTGATTCAGGAATGCATTGAAGAAGAGATAAGTGTAGAAGAATATGTGAAAAGTAATCTAATTATAGAAAGACACCTGAAGCAGCTTGAAAGTCAAGTAAGTGTAAGTACCTCCAAACTGCAGTTTCCTACAAAGGAAAGAGGACTGACATATCCTGTTTTAAATGGTTTGTTTCCTGACAATGAGGCTCAAATTAAAAAATATAATTGAACTTCTTTATGGTATAAGTACTGTAGAAAATGTACAAAGAGCTGGGAGAAAAGAGGATTCAGGCATTTCCACTGGAATTCTGTCAAACCTACAAGGGACAGAACTTTGAAAGATGTCAGAAACAAACGGCATCTATTTACCTGCAGTCAGAAAAGATCTTCATTTTTCTCCAAGCGTGCATACAACACACCAGCGTGGAGAAGCCCGAAGCCTTTCCATAAACTCCAGAAAGATCTCAACCAAATGCTATGAGGCATTTTCAAGGAATGGACACACACAGCAAAAAGAAGAAATCTCATTCAAGGTAACCAGCCTACCTAGAGAGTCTTCTCTCTGCCAAGAGTTGCTTTTTCTTTTTTCCTTCCCCTCCTGCCCTACTCCAAGAACTCTGTTGTTAGCACTGACCAAAGTTCAAACGGTGAATTTCAGTAAAATCATCCAAAACTTTTACTTTCACCCAGGCCAGAGGAAAAACTGACATCTGAATGAGGAACCAACAGGTATGAGTCACCTGCTAGACTTTAATTTCAGGATTTAAAAACAAAGCAAAAACAACTCAACAAAAACCAAACCAAAATGAACCTGTTATTTTTCAAGGAATGCTATTTAGACATCTTTTAGGAGAACTCTGTAGGAAAGTCTGATTTTTGGAACTTTCAGGTATGCAGTTAGCTTTACGCCAGTAGGCAGTCAGGTTGAAATCAACAGGGCAAGCAAAGTAAACACATCTGCCCCCAGATACAAGGACAAGTCAGTGACACAGGAATAAAAAAAAAGCATGCGACTGTGCTTGCAAGGGTAAGATACCTTGATGACCATCTGGAGCTCTTAATTTTCATCCTCACAAAAATACCTTAGCAAATACTTCTGGTAAAAACATCAACCATGGACTCCAGCTGGCTTCCGTAGGTTGGCCACATTTACCATTAAAAGAACCCATGACGTTTCTGTGGATTCTCACATGAGGAAGACCACTATTGTACTTTCTTAAATGCCAGCATTTAAGGACCATGTAATTCAAATCATAATAACACTCAGAGGGGGCTCTTGCCCAGTGCAATTAACTGGGGGTTTTAGACCACAGCTGTTTTTAGAGTTTCCAGAGGTCAAGAGGAATGTCACGTGCAGAAGCAATTATAATGCAGTGATTTACAATCCCCTTCACCATCATTGGCCCCACTTGTCTCCAAGTGATTAGTCACTGTCAGCAGAGGCTGTGGACAAGCTGGCAGTACAGACCTACACAAGAAGAATAGCTGCACTTCTTGGTAAGTGATTCACCTACTGAGTACAGTCTTTAGAGAAACCTCCTGCAACCTTCTTCAACTGGAAAGATGTGCTGCATCTGTGCTGCTTTGTCAGCATGCTTCCCATCATCCCCTCCCTGACCCTCTGTGCTGCCCTGGCCTCAGACTTATTTGCAGAGATGCCACAGAAGCCTCTCACTTGGTATGGCGGGCTGGAAAACTCATCAGTAGCTGTCTCAGAGCTGCCCAAATTCCTTACACCCTGCAGGATAACAAGTGCTAGTGAAATCCCTGCACACCCAAACTGCTCCCTGCCCTGCCAAAGGCAGCATGTCTCCTCTGAGGTTGTGTGTCACCTGGCGCACCGGTGCAGGGTGACCCTATCACACCATATGATATGGAATATCCCTTTGGCCTGTTTGTGCACCCCCAGCCTACTCGCTGGCAGGGCAGTATGAGAAGATGAAGTCTTTGACTTAGTCTAAGCACTGCTCAGTAACAACTGAAACATCAGTGTGTTACCAACATTATTCTCATTCTAAATCCAAAACACAGCACTGCACCAGCTGCTAGAAAATTAACTTTATCCAAGCCAAAACCAGACAATATCTTCCACTTATCCCATATGTCATGCCCAGGTCCCAGACTGCCTGATACATCCCAATTAATCACCATCACCTTTCTTATTTTTTGATGCATACATGCAGATATCATTCCCTTAATCTATGGGCCATCCCTCTAAAAAGTTTGTTGAGTCCATTTAGTCCATGGGTTTGGGCTTTGTCTGTTATAACTGACCTTCAGTGTAAGAGAGGTAGTGTGTGTCATGGGATCATTGCATGCTGAAGCCAGTTTTGGTGCCGTCACTGCTGTGCTTGTCCAGTTCTATCATTGCTGTACTTTCCTCAGTTTCATCAGAATCCATCCTTCATTAATCTGGGCAATTCTTACTGCAATACCATTGATAAGGCATATAGCATAGTAGTGTTGACATACAGTATTACGTAACAATTAACATCATGCAATTCAAATCATTGGCTATTTTCACCCAAAATCAAATCCCTTTGAGGTACACACCGGACTTCCCTATCCTCCCCCATTGCACAGCAAGTGCATTCAGGTCGCTGAGCAAAAGCAATTCCACAGAGGGGTTTGCCTTTGCCCAAGGCTGGGTTATCACCCAGACTGTCTTTCACAGCATGTATTTTATGCACAGTACATGGGCTTTATCCCCTTCTACACTATGTATGATGTCTATCTTGCCATTTTATTCCTAAAAACTGGATCTCCTATGCAGGTCCCTTGACCTTACTTTGATATATATGGCAGCATCAGCTTTCAGAAGGATTTCAACTATTCTCTTCCCTTTCTCAAAAACTTCTGCTGTATTGCCCCACACAATAATATTATCAATATATTGCAGGTGTTCTAGAGCTTGCCCCTGTTCCAGTGCAGTCTGGATCAGTCTATGGCAGATGGTAGGGCTGTGTTTCCACCCCTGGGGCAGTCGATTCCAAGTGTACTGGACATCCTTCCAAACAAAAGCGAGCTGTGGCCTGCACTCTGATGCCAAAGGGATTGATAAAATGCATTAGCACTATAAATTGTGGCATACCACTTGGCTGCCTTTGACTTCAGTTCATACTGAAGTTCTAGCATGTCCAGCACGGCAGCATTCAGGCCACATAATCTCTGTTTTTCATTAGACTTTCTCACTGGCCATATGGGGCTAATAAAGGGTATGCAGGTCCTACTGATCACTCCTTGGCTTTCCAGTCTACAGATCAGCTTATGGATGGAAATCAGGGAGTCTCGGTTGGTGTGATATTGCCACCAATTTATTGTTGTGGTAGCATGTGTAGTAGCACTGTGTGGTTGCAATTGGCACTTGCTCTTCAACCCTCAGCAACCCCAAGTAGAAGGGTCCTCTGAGAGACCAGGCAAGGAGATAGCTGCTTAATTTCCTCTATCTCCAAGGCAGCTATACCAAAATTCCATCAGTGCCCTCTCCTCAGACAGTCTGTGCCGAGGATGCATGGAGCATCTGAGCAAGTCACAATGAGATGCTTTTGCACACACTCCCAATCAGGCTCACTTCTCCCTCCAGTAGTTTGCTGTTTGTATCTCCATGTCACTCCAGAAATACAAATGGATTCTGTCCCTTTATAGCTTGATGTGCACTGTGCACCAGTGTCCACTAGAACTTTATACTCTTGTAGGTCTGATGTGCCAGGCCATCAAATCCACACAGTCCAGTTGTTCTCCACCTGGCTGGAGTCAGGACTCCTCTGGTCCTGGTCATAGTATTTGTTACTCATTTCTTGTAAATATAAATCGTAAGCCCCTTTATCAAGATTGGAAGTAAGATTAGCCCTTCTACTCCGGGGAACTGCCCACTGGAAACTGGAGCAGCAATTTCCCAGAAGAATCCCCTTCTGCGATTGTTTTTCCTTGCAACTTGTGCTATTTTTCTAATTATTTTGCCAATGACCCCTTCCCTACACTCCAATTCCAGGCTATGGGCCCTGTTATCCCAGCACTGGAGCAGCAATGTGACAATGCGCTCGCCTGGACAACAGCTGACATCTTTTTGTGTATCTCACAGCTCACTCAGGGATAGGGATCAGGTGGTTACTGCCTTGTTTATGAGTTCTATCTCCTCCTCCTCCTCCTCTTCTTGTGATGGCCCTGCTTCAAAGTAGCCTGCCTCATCTGCTTCTTCCCCCTTCTTAGGATGAGTTTCTTACCTTAGGAAATGAGCTGACTTTCACATCCAATATTTCCTCTTGTATATAGATATATTAGCACAGGTTGGTTCTCTGATTCAGCTGCAGTGCCTGTCGTGGAGATCTGAGTGGCTGCAGCGCCTGTCATTTTGCCATCAGGTCCAGAGACTTTATTTTCTCCTTTAGGGTACTGAATAGGGTTGAGCAGGGCTTGGCAGGCGTCGGCCAGGCCCCAGCACATTGCAGGGATTTGTGCCTCTCTGGGATTGCCAGGGTGACAAGCATACTTTTTTCAAATATTTTACTAGTTTTCCAGGATTCTGCACTTGTTCAGGGGTGGAGTTCCAACACTGTCCTAGGGATCCATTCTATCCCACACACCCTGCCCTGCCACTCATAACTACCCAGCCTATGGGCAGACCTCTGGGTGATCCTCTTAAATAGTTGTTTAAGCTTACACAAGACCTGAAATACATTCAGGAGACACAGCAGCAGGAACATGGTTTAACTAGCCCAAGGATAGTCAAAATTCTCAACAGCTATTGCAACTAGCCTGGAGGAGAAGAGGAGGGTGAAGGAGTGGAGGGAAGTGTTCTAGGAGCAAAGGTAAAGAGTGTTATTGTTAATAGTTCTGAGAGATGGTACCCAAAGTACAGAGGTGATAGTAATGTTGAGTACAAATACCAGCAATTTTACCATATCATAAACCAGTGTAACCCAACACAGCAAAATGATAACTTTAACCCAGCCCCCAGAGGTGATAAACAGAACCATAGGGTACATACACAGCAAGCAAGGTGTGACATGATGCAACCCTGAGAAAATGCACAACTCAAAACAAATAAAGCAACGTTGTGACCAGAGACTGTTAAACTAACACAGTGAATGCTTATAACACATTTGTTTTAACATGCTCTGGTCAGATCTGTCTTTATCTCAACCCTTTGAGGGCACCATAAAGGACTCCTGGCTGGCAGCTCAGCACCACACAGCCACTCACTCACTGCACCCAGTGCAATGGAGGAAAAAATTGGGACAAAAAAAACCCCAAAAAAGCAAAATTCCTGGGTTGAGATAAAGACACTTTAATAGGACAGAAAAGGACGGGGAAATAGCAATAACGATAGAAGAATACAGAAAACAAGTGATGCACAATGCAATTGCTCGCCACCCGCTGACCAATGCCCAGCCAGCTCCTGAGCAGCCACCCCTGGCCAGCTTTCCTTCTAGTCTACATACTTGGCATGATGTCATATGGTATGGGATAGCCATTTGGGCAGTTGGGATCAGCTGTCCTGGCTGTGTCCCCTCCCAGCTTCTTGTGTACCCCAGCCTCCTTGCTGGTGGTCAGTGTGAGAGACAGAAAAGTCCTTGGCTTCACGTAAGCACCAATCAGCCACAAGCAAAACATCAGTGTTTTATCATTATCCCCATGCTAAATCCAAAACCAGCTACCAGGAAGAAAATTACCTTTATTCCAGCCAAAACCAGGGCAGTTTGAGTGTGCCACCAACACGTAAGCCTGGGTCTTATGAGAAGTTCAGGTGGCTGAGCTGGCAGTCTCTGGGCAGAGATGGCAAATGATGGTGGAGGTGCTTCTCAGGAGGCGGGTAAGGCAGAGGACGAGGGAGGAAAGAAGGCAGCAGGTGCAGCACCAACACACAATAGTTATGTCTCCCTGTGCTCAGCACAACCCCTGTGGCATATCCAAGGGCCATCAAATGGGCATTACTCTCAGCTCTATCAATCAGATGCGACTCCTGCAGACTGCAGCCCAAAGCACAGCCTGAGACATGGTAAGATCTCAGGACAACCTCTAGCATGTAAGTGCACATTTAACAGATAGGCACACATCTTTTAAAGCCAAACCTTGCCCATCAAAGAGCAGTCAACAGTCCTTTCACAATTCTCTAACCAGAGAATGAACTTTCCTTCAGCCACAGTACAAATATCTCCCAGCTGCTCTGCCAGAATCTCCAGCCCTGGAAGAGAAACCCTTCCTAGATCTATCTCCTGATCCACTAAATCCATTTTCAGCAAAGCTTAACAAGGGTGCCAGGGCAAACCAGTAGTGATTTCTCCATGCACGTGGAACAGGGAAGAGCCACCACATCAAGGCAGGGGTGGCCACAACTGACCTGGAGGCCAGTTACTGTAGGAATCCCATTGTGAAAGTCTCCATAAACAAGCTGAGCATGACCAAAGATACCAATTCCCCACCTTCCCGGCCAGCCTGAAACTTGCATAACAAAGCCTTGGGGTCTGAAGTTTCTTGAAAACTACTTTTCCAGCCCAAGATTATATAGATTTTCCTTCCTGATGATAGCCCTCCTTTCCCTGGCAGCAATCCTAAGCTCTCCTAATGCGGCTCAGATGAATCTGACCAGCATCATGAGTGCACTAGTTCATTTTCTGTTTCGCTTATTTTTTCCCTTTTGGCTGGGTATTGCTGTTACATAATTTTTTCATCAATATAGGGGAGGGCATTATTTATAGGGGATTACAGGGATTACTAAAGAAACCATTTGCACTTTCCAGTGGCTGGTACAACTTGTGATATCCTACCCTGCCTCATAGTTAGCAAGTTGGAGGATCAAACAATTTTGGTTTGATTCTCCTCCAGCATGCTGACGCAGCACAAGTCTTGTGCCTACACTTTGAGCATGCCGGGCACAGGCCCATACCCACCAGCTGCTTCCAGTACTCCTCTGTGCAAACATACAGACTGCTTCAGGGCAGGAGGGAGGGGTGCGCCTTGGTTATCCCCCCCCCCCAACATTCCTACACACCTCTGTGGCGTGTGCTGAGTGTGGGTCCCATCAGCTTCTCCACACAGACACTGTGCTCCTTTGACACCCTTCTCCATCACACTTTTCACCCACTGTGATCCATTATGACCGTGGCTGCAGCCACTTACTGCCAAACAGCCTCGCCCCATCCACTCTGCCATCCCAGCGTTATGGGGCCTTGCAATGTCTAAGGTGCTACCTCCTTGACATTTAAAGAGTATATTTTTTCTATTGCATTCCCACTCAGCAAAAGAATGGGAACGATGCCCATGCATTAATAAGATAATAAACATCCTGCTCTCTACATTTTCCTCAGTCATGTATCTCCCAGTTACCAGTGCATACAGACAGAACAGATTCTATATGGCATTTTCATTCTGCTTGTCACATGCAAAAAACAGGGGAGCAGACAGCCTTCAAGACCAGTGAATATGCAACAAGCCTCCTCCACCCTGCCTCACCCCACTGCTGCTATCAAGGTGAATTATGAAGGGAAACGAAAAGCCTTTTTCTCCCTACATGCAACTTTCACATCAGCCCTCAGCATAAAACTGAGCTGAACTTACCTCACTGCCACAGTCAGAAGCTCCATGGGAGCCCTGCGTGTATTGGGCGCTCTCCAAGACGCACCAACAAACCCCTGCATGGAAGGGGATCATGTGAGTCTTCGTCAACAGTTCAGAAGTCTGCAAGCCCTGCTAAGGTGGCTAAAGGGAGAGAAGTGCTTCAAGGAAGTACTGTCAGGATACATCTGCTCCAAGAACTCGGCCAGAGGCTTCTTACTGAATTCAGTGGAGCCAAAACTATCCAAACTCCCAGAACTATCCTCAATGTAAATGTGTCGAAGATCTTAATAAGCCAGATTTTCTGTGTGCCGGTCTCTAAACAAGGTTGACTTGGCAGCCCCGAGCACAATGCAAAAAATAACAGGAATGAAAACTCCCTAGGTTTACAGTGAGCATTACCTCCCATTAAAAATGCTTTTAGAAGGCAAACTTAATTGCTCCAAACTAGAATCTGTCAATACATTACTCCTCATCTTAAGCAGTATTCAATAAGTGGTGACTCCCACTCCTCTGCAGCACTGCGCAAATAGCTGTGCAAAGGGGAGTACCATTAGCCTAAGGTGCAGCTGCAGCCTACATGTTTTTAAAGGTCTGTTGAAGCAGCACTAAGTAAGCAACAGATCACATAGGACACAGACAGCAACACATTTTTAAGCTTTCCTCTGTGCAGCAGTTGGGAAAATGCATGTTTTGGCACCACATCAATTCTCACTTTTATCCTATCTAAACCTCAGCATTCTAGGAAAGGACACAGTAATGATTTCCTTTTAATTTCTCTTGTTCTGCTTCAGTGGGTGGAGGGACATAGCACCAGTTCCCATGAATTAGGCATCTCATTTGCTATAGCTTGTGTTTTTCCAAGAGCTCTTCAGTCAGATGTGATAGGAAAATCATGCCAGCAACGATGTTTGAAAAAAGTGAATCATGAGATCTAAAAGGCCAATAAAAAGAAGTCGCTTTTTAAACAGTACTCTTGAGTTTTAAGCTTGTGATTACATGCCACAAGTTCAAAGTATCTGGAAGTTTTGCCTTCAGATTCTTGAACATTTATGCTGGAGACAATGGCATGCTGGACAGACCCTAGGAGCTGCTTTGAGCAGAAATAATGTGTGGCAGACTGGTTGTGTCTTAATAGAACTATGACTCCAACAGCACTGCTTTAAATTTCCAAGTCTTCCTCATAACTGAGCATAGCAACTTACTAAACAGAAACTGATCTCATTAAGTGACAGGTGATGTGTTTCAGTGATCGAAGCCCAGATTCAACAGTAGGAGTCCATGAGTCATGTCAACTGTTGCCATTCTAATTATTCCTCGGATGATTCCAAAACAATACATCCCTGTGTGCTTGCTCTACCCAGCTCAGCCTGCAGCTCTGAAGTAGAAGTCCAGCAGAAAAATGATTTTCAGAGTGCCATTAAAACATTTAGTGATAGAAATATTCTGCTGACACTGAGGATCCTGGAATTCTTTAAGCTCACACTATCAACAAACAGGATCTTGACAAGACTAGTCAGCTATACAGAAGATGCACTCTTGGTCCATGGAAGCAAATCACCACATGCACAAGCTTCCTGCAGTCAAGCCAGTGGCAACACAGAGTGCTCTGCAGAGTGCCTTACTGGTGCAGCACTCTGTCTACTGAAGAAACCTCCAGAGCTTGAGACTGAGCTGAGAGAGACAAGATCAGGAAAAAAGGAGTGATTAAGGACATACCTCAGATGTTCACCATAAAACCACTTGTGCTTGTTTGTTTGCTGAAGGTTAAGACGGAGAGAATAAAACTTCTGAGCCAGGAGAACTGCCAGTTGTTATTTTAATACTTACCCAACTCTGTGTATATCCACAATCCACAAACAAGAAAACCAGAGTATCTAGGAGCATAAAGCTACTTATGTTATACACTCAGAAACATAATCTAAGGATGGGATGAGGAGCTTCACTACTGGATTCTTTGGTAAACAAAAGTACTGGTATTCAAACCGCTTAGGCCTTTGGGAATGCCAGCGGAGTTTGACATTTTAGGTATTTGGCCACAGTCTGGCTGCACAGGCCCTTCTGGCTCTCCAGTGACACCACAGTGTCCTGAAATTCTAGTCCTGGAGATCAAGAGTCGCTCACAGCCTAGTGGGACAAGCCAGCTATCAACGATCAAAAAGGTAAACCCATCTGAAAGACGTGCTAAGGTTTCCCTTCCTCTGTGAAGAGAATTTATGACCACTGAAGGTACAGTTATTAGCTTTCTTCCATGGCTTAACTCAGAATGTTTGCTCAAACCCAGAACTACTCAAATCTTCTGATCTGCTCATGTCCATTCCTGTGTTTACAGCTATTGAAAGAGAAGAGCACCCAAAATAGCTAGTACCAGTCTGGGTGGCTGACTGGGCTAAACAAATTGCAAGCCAAGACTCCTTCCTCAGCCTCCCCCAGCCCACCCGCTATTAAAACAGCAAAATAACAAATGTTCGTATTAGAAACTATCAATTATGAGGAAAATAGCACATCCAGTTGAGAGCCAGCTACTCAGCAGGACTTTTATAAATAAATCTTGCTGCTGAGAAAGCACCAATGCTTATGTACCCCATGCACCAGGAAGACAAGCATGGCTCTGCTTGTGGCCGCTAGTTTCAGGGGCCAGCTTTTCTATCCTAATGGCAAAGAAGACTGCTGGTTACTTATAGAATAGAATAGAATCATAGAATAGTTAGGGTTGGAAAGGACCTTAAGATCATCTAGTTCCAACCCCCCTGCCATAAGCAGGGACACCTCACAGTAAACCATGCCACCCAAGGCTTCGTCCAACCTGGCCTTGAACACTGCCAGAGATGGAGAACTCGCAACCTCCCTGGGCAACCCATTCCAGCACCACCCTCAC
>NDXB01011618.1:0-15329 GCA_002631895.1 Agapornis roseicollis | reverse complement strand
CCCCCCCCCCCCCCCCCCCCCCCCCCCCCCAAAGTTTTGTATCCAAGAAAGAAAGCAGCACACAGACACCCCCTTTTCCCCCTAAAATGACCCAGCTACCTCCATGAAGGAGAGACAAACTCATGATGAGAAAGCACACTAAAGAGTAGCCACACCAACAACACCCATCACAGGTCTCTCGGGATCTGACCTCAGCTTCCAAGGTTTCTGTTACAGAAATAACTATACACGCACTCCTTCAGAAGGAGAAATTGCCAGTGCATTCCTCCCGTAGCATGGGGGAAATACATCTGCTGGAAACTACTGCATTTCTGTGAGACCTGCAGGAGCTTGTCCTGTGTCATCTTCCACGTGCACTGCTTTTGCCTCTGTGTTCATAAGAGTAGAAGAAAGGCAAAATACGGCTTAAGACCTTCATCTTGATGTTTTCCTCAGTTTGAAGTGTCCACCTGGGTCTAGCTGATGGTAAAACAAAGCATCTGTCATTCTTCTGTTCATATACAAGTACAGCCATTCTCTAACCTGTCACTTGGAAGCTTCTGGCCTTTTCTGTATTTTTTTTACCTGTACTTTGAACAGTTATTACCTTAAAGAAAGCAGTATGATACATGTCTTTTGGCAGCATAACTTATTTTTTCTTGTACCTTTTCTGCTTTAAAGAAAAATGAGTCAGTTTATTTTTAATCACACTTTTATTAACTTTCCAAAAAACGAGCACAAAACCCCCCTCCAACAAATCATCCTATGCTGCTATATTTACACTGTAGATTTCTTAATCTCTTATGTAAATATACATTTTCTGCAGTAATCTGTCTTTGGAAAAAGAATGCTATTTTTAGCATTCTGGTGATGGACAAATCTTCATTATCAATGTAATGCTCTAAGAAAAGAAAATCAATTTTCAGAGTTGTCAAATATCAAGATAAGCATACAGATTAAGTCTATTCAAATTACTCTAAACAAAAAGAAACCTCAACTATTACAATAGCTTTAATGTACTATGTCACACACATAACATGGCCAAAAATGGTTATTTATAATGGACATCAGTTATCACAATTGTTTTCCAAAACAGGAGTAAAAAATGTTTTAAAGGGTTCAAACACACTATTTTGAGTATTTCACTTCTTGGCCATTAGTTTATCGTTATAGTTGACTGGGATTATGCCACTGCATTCTTCTGTCTTTGATAGAGGATGCTTTATAAAAGTACGTCTAATTACATCAATATCACGTCCTAAATGATCCATCATGGTCGTTACAATCGTAGGTGGGGCCTCTAAGTCTATCAAAAAATACCTGCAATGAGAAACATACACACAATGTAAAAAAAATACCTGTACTGCAACAGCTTTAAGTCATGTAACTGTTCTGTGGGATTGCTTGAAGAAAACTGTTTTGCTTACATTTTGGTACCAGAATTGTTATAATAAAACCCCAGTATTGTCTTAATTTCAAGTAAGAAAAATTCAGTTGAAGCAGGCTCAGCCTGAACCCTTCCCTGCTGTACAGCACTGCCTACCCAAGGAGATTAAAGAGAACTTACTCTTCTTGCACCTGTTACATTCATTTCCACCTCTTGACCTGAACAGTCTTTCAAAAAGGTAAGGTAACACATTCATTTCAGTTACAACGTGCATCCTCCTTCTGCGAATTCATTACATTGTTTCTTTGGGGAACAGATGTCAGTGTGAACCATCTCAAGCTTACATACATACAGGCACATTTCTTCCTTAGAAGTTCTGCTTCGGAGCTGAATGGAAATTATAAAAAAAAGGGGGCAAAGGAAACACAAGGAGATGGATTTACCCCAAATCAGGTACATCAGTGGTGGGAACATGGCTTAAAGTTTTAACCTGAGGGTAGGAGCTGAAGCTGTGTACTCCGCTTGCACAGCTGGGACTTGCCCTGCTGAACTTGGTGGGACTGAGAAGGTCTTACTTCCACACATGCACAGCATGTCTAAAACACAGTGTTTCAGGTAAGTGCTTCCTGCCCACTACACAGCTGTCTTTGACATCTAGAAAGAAAAAGCCAACCACCTACCTACAGGAAAGAACATTGCTCCCCATTAATATCTTAGGTCACCGAGGTTACCTCTGCAATGAAGCTCCTTTGCTGAAGAGCTGCACTTCCTTCCTGAGCTCAACTATGATTTTGGAAGAGGCTTTCAAAACTCCAGTACACCCAACAAGCAAAGCAGTCTACTGCAATTCAGGAGTCCCATTTCAGACAAGGGACACGACTGAAAGCTGCACACTAACTTAATCTCAGATATGCAAATTCAGAACCCACCTTTTAATACAAGATACACCTTAAATTCATTAGCAACATAAGGTCTACTATTCCTGCAAGTTACAAGTGACCTAGTGACAGCCATCATACTAATATGAAAAAATGAGCGAGCTATGTCAATGGCCATGCATCCTTCCTTCCTTGAAATGCTGTGTATGAACTGGTAGCATTGTCAACAGAGCTGTAACACATTTGACTGCACTGGCACAACACTAACTACCGAAAAGACACTACAACTGCCTCAGAAATCCACGTGAAGAGAACTAACCCCTCCTTTCCAAGACTATCAGTAATTTAAAGGTTAAATGTAAAGCACAGAACTTGCCACCTAGCTATTTCGTTTTCATCTTTACACATCATCTTATTAAAGCTCCCCCTTCCTCCTAGTCCACTCAAGCACACCTCCCCATGAAGCATCAGTATAACCTGAAAGCGATATCCCTTAATTGAAGTTGTATTGCCCAAGCAAGATCAAGCATCCCACTTTGATTTAACAATTGTACCTAACAGAGGGAACTTTGGTCTGCAAAAGGTATGGATTCTTACTAAGCCAATGACAGTCCATCTTCATAAAAGTAATGTTGGAGGGTAAGTTCCCAAGACCAGAAGCTAAACTGGGAGTCTGAACAGAAAATACAGGAGATGGGGTCATGAACAATGAATCTGCTCATGTTCTTTATGCCGCATGGAGTTCATTTTTGTCTAACTAGAAGTGCTACATCAAAAACATTACACACAGCAGACCCATTGGGCCAGAAATGATTCAAGCAACACATGCTGGATGACCGCACAGGGGTGGAAGCCACCTATAGAAAACATGATGAAGACGCTTTTCTCCTTAGCCAGACACAGACTCATAGAATGGTTTGGGTTAGAAGGGACCTTAAAAATCATCCAGTTTCAACACCCTGCCATGGGCAAGGACACGTTCCACTAGCCCAGGTTGCTCAAAGCCCCATCCAGCCTGGCCTTAAACACTGCCAGGGATGGGGCAGCCACAACTTCCCTGGGCAGCCTGTGCCAGTGCCTCAGCACCCTCACGGGGAAGAATTTCTTCCTAATATCTAATCTAAACCTACATCTAGTCCTGAACCTCTTACACAGGCATCTGCATTAACAGCCACAATTCATCTCTGAGGCCTTTTTCAGAAAGGCCAGACTGAAGCAATGAATTCTTGTACTCAAGAGGTCTGATAGCAAAAAAATCTCCCTGCAGCCCACACTGAGGCAACGAATGCTCCAGAACAGATGCCCAGCCAGTGTGGGCTGCAGCCTAGCATCTCTGAAGCCAAGGGACCAGTGCCAGGTCATGTCAGCAAAGGTGCTGCTCCTCTGACTGCAGAAAGGCTACTGAAAGCTACAGGAATAATTTGCCTCAGGATGAATTTAGAGGAAGTCTGGTGGGCTCAGTCCTCCACACAAATCCTTACAGGCTTCAATATGGATTAGGATTTGGCTTAATATATTTGGTAAACCAAACCTAATGTTTGGTTTACCAAACAGCTTGCTGTTTTCTCATCCCCAGAATGAAGAGATGCCACCTGGTTAAAAGTTTAGGGAGAAAAAACAATTTTTAAGGTTGGACAATTCATTAGAAATACTGCACAGCAACATCTGAAGGATGCACACCCCTTAAAAAGGGAAAGCCATTTTCTGTTAAAGCCATTAAAAGCCACTGGTAAATTTAACAGATGACACTTTACTCTTCTCCTTGGGAAGAAGCCTTCCAGATCCTCTCACAGTTACAACTCACAGGAAGGAGGATGGGGGGAGAAAAATCTACCTAGTGATCCTCCACCACTTCCATGCCCCCTTCCCTTAGCAGAAGCATTCATTTGGATTGCAATCTGTGCCCTCTGCCGCACCATTTTATCTCTCTGTTCCTCAAGAATCTCATTCCATCTCTGCGTGCAAGTCGGACGCTGCCTTTCATTGTGTTCCTAAAACGGCAATAGTTTTTTTTTCCTCCAAAGGCTGCTCTGCAACTTTGTGCTTCCTCTCACGTTAGCAAATGGTGGAAATTTCCACTGACGCACTGTTGATAACTGAAGGAGAAGGGGGGATGGGAGGATGAGCTGTTACAGCATATCTTTATGACTCCTCGCAGAATAGGTATTTTATCTGAGGGTACAGAACTGCAGTAATTGGGGACAATGTGAGTTTTTAAAAACAACCACCACTCTTCAATGTTAACAAGCAATGATTGCCTTCCTGTGCCAAAAAACAGAGAAGGAAAAGAGGGCCAGCGCAGCAAATGTTATTTCTTCATTAAAGAAAAAGAAGAAACTAATGGCTGCAAAAGCAATAACCAAACACAATTGACAATGCAAGCCCTGAGGGGATCTGGAACCTCTTCCCCCCAAATATACACATTTAAATTGGCTGTCAATAGGCCATGGGGTTTTTTTAACCCACCCTCAATGAGGCTTGCAGCAACCTTCATTTCAGGCAGTGATCTATGACCCAATACACAATGCTGTAGCTACTGTCTGTGTAATAAACAAAACCAAATCCCAGTAAGACTTACAGATAGGGAAAAATACAGGAATGCGGGAGGGAAACCACCTCATTCCTGCAAGCAAAAATGCAAAAGCATTTAGATTCTCCAAGAGTCAGCCAAGTCATCAGCAGAGAAATGCAGGAAAATTCCACTGATTGACTCTGAGACCACAGTTATTTTTGTCATCCTGCTCCACTGTAAAGAGAAGGATGATTTAAACACAGGAGAGACGAGGAAACATTAAAACAATGCATTAAATGAAAAAAATTATTAACATGATATATGATCTCAAATAAAGGAGGACATGTCTTTGCATAGGAGAGAGAAGGAGAAATGAGGAAAAAGATGCCAGGTTTCATTTATCCTTTTTACCATCTCCAAGCCAGAAACTGAACCCTGAGAAGGAAGGATGCTCAAATATTTTGCTTTCAAACAGACAGTTTAGGACTGCAAAGAACTCTGAAAAGCACCTGGATTACAACTCAGTCTGAAATCCTTCCCTCTGTCAACCTGGGAAGGAGGGGGAAAAGCACACATGTGGTGGACTTGGAGGAGCGTGTGTGGTCCCATGGTTGTGCCCAAAACACATCTGTATGCTTCAATTTCTCCTTTACGCAGTGGCAGTAAGTGTAGGTAAGCTTCCCCAGTGGGGAGGCAGAAGACACAAAGGAAAGAAAACGTTCTGATGAGCAGGTAGAGGTGAAGCATTGAACAGTAAACGAGGAAGCTGCCTGGAGGAAAGCAAGCTGCAGCACTCTTGTGAGAGCTGCTGGACATTCATTCTCAGAAGGTAATCCTATATAAATGGATTTTTTTGCTACCTGAAAGATCACTTCATCCTTGGGACCACTGTGTTGCTCTGAAGAAAGGTAGTTAGCTTTTCCACTCAACTCTGGAGGTAGCCACCCTTCCTCAGCAGGGCAGGAAGGCAAGTTCACGCTCAGAAAGGTTATCATTTTGGAAGGACTAGTACATGGGTTACTTTCAGCTTTTAGAAAATGCATACAGACTAGTTGGAAGTCCCTTGAAAAATCACAAGGACAGCAAAGGGGAAGTACCTGATCAAAACCAAAAGCTGGTGCCTTAAAAACTAGACTGTGCCACAGCAATTACGCAACCCATAATGAGCAAGTACTTCAGGGGAAAATGCATTTTACAATCCACAGCCTTCAGAAATTTCATTTGCCAAATTCTATACATAGATGACTTATTAAGCTAACTAAATAATGGAAAGGCATTTTGCAGCTTCGCAATAGCGTTACACTGCAAAAGAGGAACCAGCCTGACCTATTCTGTGTATCTGAAAAGTCATGTTCACTGGGCTGCATTTGAAAAGTTGTTATGAGCAGGACCGCAGTTACACAGCAAGTATTAATTCTGCTCATGTTACTTCTCTGCCTTATGTATAATTGACAGCTTAAAAAAAAACACCCCAAAATGGGGACTGATTCCCATTCCACCAAGCCCACTATTTGAGACTGGTCATCACATTTAATCAATGTGCTTACACAAGGATGCTAACAGAATTCAGTGTATAGGAAAATGATACTGGCACCCCTACAGCACAAATTATTGCGCAGCGCCATTCCTTCTGAAAAGCACCAAAACCACAAGTTGCATTCCCACAGGTTAAGGTGAAGGGGGGAAAAAAGAGACTTCAGGGCTCTGATTCTTGAGGCACATCCACACTTGCATGTATGTGCATGTGGACAACAGCACTTGAAGGAAAAGTAATGATTCAACTCATCAATGAAGAAAGCCCCATCTAGTGGAAGAAGACAATCAATTTAGCAGAAAGTACTATGAGTGTGCCTAATACTCAAGTGTTCAAACTATTTTTGTTCTCAGCCAAGTGCGTTACAGACCCAGAACTCCTTTTTATTGATCATGATGTTCTAAAATCTGAATAGAAACAACACAGGTTGTGCATTAGCTATAAATTTAGTTTGGTGTTATTAAGAAAGGAAAGCTTGCAACCCCTTTAATCTCTTTTTCTTTCCTCCTCTTTGGTTTTCAGCAGCCATGGAAATCATCGCAAGAGTCTAACCTGAGTGGAGCTAAACATGTCTGTACATTTATCTGTGGGAAGAAGTCCCTTATGCAATAGTTTGTATTTTACTAGGTGGTGGGAAGACAAGGAGAGTTGTTGAAACTCGTAAACACTCCAGGGAACAGTTCTGACAGGTAACTATTATTTTACTCTTACAAAGTGAATAAAATCATATCCAGCCACATGCGTTACTAAAAGATACTTCAGCATCTTTTGTCTCCATGCTATTTGGCCACAAGCTGCTTGTTTAAAAGTAAGTTGTGTGAATACAGTGCTCAGCTACTTTATGGAAAACGAAGTTTGAACTTGTAACATAATTTACATAGATATGTTTCCACAGTATTCACATGTCTCAACACAATGCTCAATTGCTAAAATACTCCTATTGTAGTTAGCTGTTCCTTGTGTATTAGAACACCGAAGCACCAAGAAATTAGTTGTGCCCCCTCTCCTGAGACTGTTCTCTGGCAAAGCAACGTTATGTCACATACTAAAAATGAAGGCAAAACACAAGATGCTGTCACAGGACGACCAACTGCTTTAGACCCTAAACCACCCAGGCCAGGAGAGTCTCCAAGCCTTCCTCATCATAGCAGAGAGGAAGCTGGTACTGAAGTTCAGTGCTCCCAGGTCCTGGGGAACAAACGTAGCACTGCAAGACCTGGAAGCCAAGTTAAGACCACGCTGCATTCTTGGGAAAGGACCTCTTTGCCTTTATGCTTTCCCCTATGACACAAACAAGTCCACAGCACAACTAAAGTAGCGACCTGGATTTTATGACTCCTGATCCCATTAGATGCTATCTATCACTGTATATCCGGTGCTCCCCAGTGGACACTAGCAATCACTAGGATCCCTGCACACCTCTACAGAAAATTCCCTATGCACAAGCTCCCAAAATACAATTTGTCAGGAACAAAAGACCCGAGTTCGCTATTTCAGAGAACAAGTAGGCTGATGAGATAACTGGGAGTGAGCAGCAAAACAAAAAGATTAAGAGACAAGCAAGCAAATAACAAAAGAAAATTGCCATCTTTTCAAAATCAAATTTGAAAGGAGAAAAAAAAAAAAACAAGGCAATGAAAAACTGGCAAATAGAACATGGAAATTGTTATGAATGATCAGAATTACACACAGTTTAGCTGTAGAACTCGCAAATAAAACAAGTGAAATAACAAAAACGTGAAGAGAAAGGTCTAAAAGCATCACTGTACTACAGGTAGATGTAACAGTGGAAAGCACACACATATAAAACACAAAGTAGAAGGGAAAGGCCACAGTGCTCTATTGATTTACAGAACCGTACTTAATCTGAGCACTGCCCAGGCTGATGTGTATCAGCCTTTCTACAAGAGAGATAACAAAAATAACGATGGAAGCAACATTTGGGGGAAGGGTTGAATAAAATCACTTACAACAAATCTGTAGGGCATACATAGCAAGATTCTCAGTGTTCAAAACCCAGTTACCTCTGGCCCCTTTCTTCTCCCCAAAGCTTGTCAAAGCTCCTTCCAGTCTAATACTCCTGGTCTGCAAAAAGTGTAAGTCATTACCTTTCCAAAGGAGTGCCTGAACCTTACTTTTTTAAAGAGCTGTTTTGCAGCCACCCTTGTATCATCTCCCCTACAGTAAAAATATCCTACATACCAACCACGTTCCCCCAAACCACCCTCTTTATCTGATGCCCTGAAGCACGAAGTGTCACAAGCGTATGATTAAGGCATAGCCTGGCAAGGCCAAAGAAAACAGGTATGCCACAAAGTGCAAACCCACAGACTGTGCTACTGAGATCTATCATTTTACAACCAGTTGCAATGTTCTCCACTTTGGCACTGACCAAATATGCGCAGTGGCTCTGCAACATCATCACCGAGCCCTGATCCGGACCCTTTATTTGAAAGCTGCTTTGAGGGATTCAGTGCTTCTGTATTGTCTCAAACAGCAAACCAACCCAGAGTTTAACATTCCCTGAATTCAAACACTAGTACACACCTTATTTAAATCAGTTGACTTTTGTTTGTTCCAGAAACAAACACCTCCCAATGTAGGAAATACAGCATTTTAAAAAAAGAAATGTATCGTGTTAAAAGCAATTTAAAAACAACTCATTCAAAATGATAAACAAGTAGTGGCGAGTGAAAGAAATAGTTGGCACAAATCTAAAAGCCCATTAGGCAGTAAGGTTGGTAATCCTTATTTACATTCTCACACCCTTCCTTCAGAAGGGCAGTGCCCATGCACAAGTTACCCAGTGCCTCAACTAACATTACATACCTAGCCCACACTGGAACCAATGTGTCCTTGTCACCTTCTAGATTAATACAAGATGACAAGTATTTGTTACAAGTTTGTGAGATGTTATTGGAATTACTCTTACATCTATAAAAATGAAATGTTCTGCAATACCATAAGCGTGAATTAGCAGCTAATTCAACTTCAGTTTAACATCAGTAAGCCAGTGATTTAAAAGTTGGATTCCTCAGACATATCCACACAGCTCCTCAAACACACTATCTTCATAATTACTTAAATGCAAAAGTTGTCAAAAAAAAGTGTTTTCTGCCAAAAGAGATGCATTGAAAAGAAAGACCTAAATTTGCTTTAATACACCCTCAAATGCACGCACAGCACCTGTTCAGTGAATATAATTTCCCAAGAAGAAACAAGTCAATTACACATATGATCTGAGGTCTTCAAAGCTGCCTGGGAGAGTAACACCACTCATTCCAGTGACAGCTGTGGGCCACAGTCCCCTACAGCAAGCTTTGAAAAATCTCAGCTTTACAGATCAATTGGCAGTAAGATTCTCATTCTTTGTAAAGCCTCCTGGATATTCTTTAATTTGTAACATGCTGTATATCTGAGACAGATGATGCTGAAGCACTGCAGACTCATAGGGGAAGCAGCACTTTATTAAGGAGACAGCAATCCTCCCTATTGACTTACGAGTATGTATTTTCCAGTTTAATTCCTCACTATTCACCAAAACCACCACCAGAAGCAAAGTCCAGCAGTAGCTTTGCTGTGCACATTGCACTTGCGTGTCCTTTCAATGCCACTCAGTTTTATGATATGCTGTATATAAAGACTTGAATTGCAGTTAAAAACTGAATTAACCAAAAGAAGAAATGCCCTTCTCCTGGGAAAAGGAGTGACTACTTGGTACAGCTAACCTGTGAATAGCTACTGCTGCCCTACTGATGGCCCCTAACCTGAGGTTAAGAGACAGTGGGTAGCACTGGGCGTTTTACAAGGGAGCATGAGGAAGGTTGCTTTGCTCTTTGTTTGGTTTTCAAACACCCCACCCAGGTGGGGGGATTCTATGCCATCCTGCCTGAGTGATAGCAACTCTGTGCAGCAGTCACTAGGACAGAAGCTCTCTCTAAGAGGCATGGTATACAGCTGTGACCCATTGTCCTGGGTTTAGCAATAGCAGTCATTTTTTAGTTCTTAATAGTATCTGATGCAGTTCTGTGTTTTGACTCAGCCTGGGAACATAGCTGGTAACACCAATGTTTTTAGTTGTCGCTAAGTAATGTTTATTCTGACCAAGGACTTTGTGAGCCTCATGCTCTGCCAGGGAGGAGGGGAGGCCAGGAGGAAGCAGGGACAGGACACCTGACCCAAACTGACCAAAGAGGTATTCCATACCATAGCACGGCATGCCCAGGATGTAACTGAGGGTTACCCAGAAGGGCAAGTGCTCTGGGGGTTGGAGAAGGTATTCGGTCAGCGCGCGGTTGGGTTGGGGTGTTGTGAGTTATCTGTCCGTGGTTGGTGAGGTGCTGTATTCTCTTCCCTTGTTATTTCCTTTATTGTTATTATTATTGGTGGTAGCAGCAGTGATTTGTGTTATACTTTAGTTACTAAACTGTTCTTATCTCAACCTGTGGGAGTTGCATTCTTTGGATTCTCCCCCCATCCCTCTGGAAGCAGGGGAGGGTGAGAAAGGGGGGTTGAGTGAGTGAACCATGATACCCATGAACATTGCATGACACTAACTTTCATACAACTTGTTGCTACGAATATTGAGTTTCACTGATTTCTATATAATCCAGTAGATGAGAGGTCCATGGAAGCAACAGATTCAGCATCCATCCTAAGTGTCCAACCATAGAATCATAGAATAGTTAGGGTTGGAAAGGACCTTAAGATCATCTAGTTCCAGCTCCCCTGTCATAAGCAGGGACACCTCACACCAAACCATGTCACCCAAGGCTCTGTCGAACCTGGCCTTGAACACTGCCAGGGATGTAGCACTCACAACTTCCTTGGGCAACCCATTCCAGTGCCTCACCACCCTCACAGGAAAGAATTTCTTCCTTCCTTATAATGAAGGGACCCTTCCTTAGGGACTGTAGCGATAGGACAAGGGGTAACGGGTTCAAACTTAAACAGGAGAGGTTTAGATTGGATATAAGGAAGAAATTCTTTCCTGTGAGGGTGGTGCTGGAATGGGNGACAAGGGGTAACGGGTTCAAACTTAAACAGGAGAGGTTTAGATTGGATATAAGGAAGAAATTCTTTCCTGTGAGGGTGGTGAGGCACTGGAATGGGTTGCCCAAGGAAGTTGTGAGTGCTCCATCCCTGGCAGTGTTCAAGGCCAGGTTGGACGAAGCCTTGGGTGGCATGGTTTAGTGTGAGGTGTCCCTGCTTATGGCAGGGGGGTTGGAACTAGATGATCCTAAGGTCCTTTCCAACCCTAACTATTCTATGATTCTATAAAAAATCCAACTTTGTCCTCTTAAAAAGAATTATTGCTTTTTACAGATGCTGCAAAGTTTAACTGGCTGATTTTATAAGGTGGATCAAGAACTGAGTTTTCTCCTCCTATTCCTAGATTATGTTTAATATCCCAGCTAATTTATTCTCCAGACCACATAAAATATTGGATGACATACCAGGAATCCACAATACCTGTACACTGAACTGCCATCTCCCCAGCAATAGCTACAGAACTCAATTGTCCCACATTGCCAGGTACTGAAACTGCCTGCTGCTAATAACCCACATCGCCTTGAATTCGAGTTCTCATACAAAGCAACTTTTTCCTATAGTAACAACTTCTCTCAATCACTTCTCTTGTTCAAGAAGCCAAGCAATTTACAGGAGGGAACTGCCACATTGAAATCCAGAGCAAGGAGAATGACTGCTAAATATTTAGAGATGCTTCAACTGGGAGGTAGAGAGGGAAGAGCAGTGGCAACATTAATCTGATGGCTTCCTGCCTGTATTTCAAGACATGACAGCAATTATTTGCTGGTAAACCCTTGCCTCATTCAGAACACAGAATGTGTCTGTTCTGCAGACTCTGCAAAAGAAGAGGGTCATAGTCTACAGATTGTCCTGCTTATTAAGTAGGTAATCTGCTACAGTAAGTGAGGTAAGCTAGTTTACGTGTCTGAAAATGCCCTGGAGAAATGGCTTCTATTCATCTCTGCTACATAGTTCCTGTGATGCTGGTTATTGTCTTCTCCTGAACTGATTTTCCTGTTGAAGAACCCAAGACCTGACCTGCATAAGCACTGCCACCCAATCCAAGTGGACATCCAAAATGGTGAAATGTTAGAGTGCCAAATACTCTAGGGAGAAAAATAATCTAGAAGCTAAACCCCACAACTTCAGAATCCAAACTCAGTGGAACTTAAGTCTTCTGCCTTAGCTCCCCACCTATAGAAGGACAGTAACATCAGCCCCTTGTTCCGCTGAAGCCATCGGAAAAGACTAATGGTTATAAAATGCTTCTACTTCAACAGAAGGATGAGGCAATTAGTAATTCTGTCTTGAGACGGGGTTTTGATTAGCTCCTGTGTGTAGGAAACAAGACTTCATCCTAAAATGCAAAACTGGCAGGACGAAGCCATGTTTTGCAGGACACCATGGAGCAGGAGTACAACACAGTCATGACCACAATGCCACTGCTTTCACTTAAGCAATAGGCACATGGTGGAAATTTCCTCCCCTGCCCTTTCTGTCAGTCTGCTTTAACTGGCAGCTGTCACCACTCCCACTCCACAGGAAAATGAAGAGGTCCTCAGAAGAGGGAGTGAAACCGTGAGTCACCCCCAGGGAGAGGATCAAAGAAGGGCTTCACAAAAAGTCACCTCACCTTCCCCAGTGCCAAATGCTCCTCAAGGAAGATGGTAGGTAGGCAGGTTGGCCAGACACCCAAGATTAAGCACAGCTGTGTCACAGGGATTAGGAGGAGTGCATCGCTAATTGTTATTTTGATTACTGCAGGCAGCCCCAGCGCAGTGCGGGTTGCTTAGCAACATTTCTCAGTCCTTGCGAGAACCAGCATCCCAGAGCCAGCATCCATTTCGGAGGTAGCCTCAAGGAGCAACACACTGGCGTAAGCAAGCAGGGAATGTGGTCCACAGCACCTTCCTCTTGCACTGCAGGGGAAGCCTGGCATCCAAGATGCCAAATCTCAGTTTCATTTACATTTATTGTACTGCCAGTAAACCACACAATCACCTTTAACATCCTCAACTAAAACTGTATCAGAAGCACAAGCAAGTCTTACAGGGTGCACATGGTAATTAACATTTAGTTCAGAAGCATTAGAGAAAAAGAATCAATCCTGCCAATTACCAACTGGCAGATTAAGTACTGCTTGTATCAGTAAACACGCCTGACTAGCTTGGAAAATAGTTACGTAAAAATGACATAAACCAGCATTGTGTACTTGGGGAAAGTAGCTCTGAAGGCCTGGACTTGGGCTACTTGTAACAAGACGACTAAACACTAACAATAAAGCCGACACCACACAGAATAAAAGACACAAAATACTCGAAGCAGAACACACACACGCAGAAATCACCACACACCGCTGCACTGAGATCACGGGCATTACAGGCATAGTCCCAAAAAGCACAAGGAAGACCAGACAATGAGAGTTAGTGATGCACATTTTAAAAGAGCACTCAAAGGGCTTTTAGGAAAAAGGCATTGTGCATACCCTCCTCTTCTGTGGCGCTCCTTGTGCTTGGAGATTTTGTAAGGTAGAGACCTTTCTCCCAGGTTTTCTAGGTTCCTCACAACGGCTCCTCTCTCCATAAGAGCCTCAACAGTGCGCTTCAGCACAGCTGCAGTCTCAGGCTTTAAAAGAAAAAAGAAAGTGGGAAATGTACATAAATCTGATTATTCTTATTATGTGATTAAAAGGACACCTGTACTTGCATGGCACAGCACTGGAAAAGATCATTCCGTAACCTGGGAGGGCAAAGTGGAAGCAGAGGACGACATCATTCTTAGGAAGAAAGCCTTTTAGAACAAACAGACAATTCTTCCATGAATTATGGCAACAGGAAAGTTTCCAACAATTCAGAGGTTCCCAACAACAACAGGAAAAATGAAACAGTTAATGGGTTTAACTTACCTGGTATCACCTTGGCTGCCACTGGCACGGTTGTAAGTAAATAAATGTGGCAAGACCCATTACGCATTGGCAACAGTTTTAAGGTCCCTGGACCATCTACGCTCACTGCTCACCACAACTGTAGTGAATAGCGTGGAAGGAATACTAACCTGTGGCTTGCTACAGAGACAACAGTTAGCACCATATTCATTTCATATTGTCCTTTCAACTGCACGTGTGTAACAGATATTTGGACCCATTGCTAAATCACTGCACATCTCATTACTTTTACTTAGCTGACATCCAAGCCTTTTTAAGACTTAAGGAGTTGACATGCACTAATAAGTCTAACACATAGAGATTTCACTCCTTAGAAAAACAAGTTTGAGGGACAGGCAGCCAAAAAACAGTAGGTAAAACACATGCAATGCTTTTTTGCTCACTGCATGTCAGGGCTCTTTACAGCGCTGAATCATTTTGGTAATGACACTCAACAATATCTATAAAAATGTTAATAAAGTAAGAGTTAGAATGTTTTAAAGACAACAGCAAACTTACACACTCTCAGCAACAAGAAGTATTTTAAGAAATGGATCTCCTACAGAGAAAGGATGCTACAAGAATGTCCAGCTGAACACAAACCAAACTGCATGGCCTTCTTCTGTGTTCCTTGCAACATTTCATATCAAAATACATTCCCAAGTCTACTTGCCCAGCAAGATGGCAACAGCTGTAAAGGGAAAAGTAATTTATGAGCTGATTTTTCAGCTTTACACAGAATTTATTTTGTTAAATCATACCACTGTAATAATTGCACTTCCTTTCTCAGCCACAGGAAAACTGACTGAAAGTTAAGTTTCTTAATTCTCAGGTAGAGATCTACAACTTGACTAAGAAAAGGTTATTTAATGTCAAGATCTCATAATGGAAATCGCTGGAAAAAGTTGATACCAGAATCACAAAACATGCAGTGCAGCCAATGCTCCAGCACGTGAAAGTCCGCTTTCATTTTTTTGAGGATACAGTAAGATATGAAAGAACTTTTAAATGCAGAATACAGATGTTCCTGCCCCTCTACTCTGCTCTCGTGAGACCTCACCTGGAGCATTGTGTGCAGTTCTGGT
>NDXB01011616.1:49893-63945 GCA_002631895.1 Agapornis roseicollis | reverse complement strand
GGGTGGGTTTTATGAACCCGTTTCTGTTGGTCGGTGCGTTTCCATGGGGCCGGGCTGCAGCCCTGCGCGCGCGGCTGCCCACCAGCCCCAGGCTGCGGCTTTCCAGCAGCTTTGCCCCATAGCAGGAGAGGGGCCGTGTACGTGTGATTCTTGATGCCGTAACCCCACACTTACCCCTTCAACTGTAAGGCAACCCTCTCTCCCCCCCACTTCTTTCCCCACTCCAATAAAATCCAAAGTAATAAACGCGGTGGTGTCCTGTCCTCCTTCCTCCCACCTGCCTCTTCCTNCACTTACCCCTTCAACTGTAAGGCAACCCTCTCTCCCCCCCACTTCTTTCCCCACTCCAATAAAATCCAAAGTAATAAACGCGGTGGTGTCCTGTCCTCCTTCCTCCCACCTGCCTCTTCCTCTTTCCCAGTGAACTTCCTTCCCTGGGAAATCCTTCCTGGGGGGTCCCAGCAGGATGGGGGGGAGGGGGGTGGGTGTATGTGATGAGTTTGAGTTCTCTGGAGGGGAGACCCCCCGCTGCCTCTGCAGGTGTGGGCTGGGGACCTGCTTTGATGTGAATTGATGCTGTTAATTGGTAACTGATTTATTGCTGCACCGCTGTGCCGGTGGGACCCACGGGAAGGACAAATGCTGCCTGGAACAGCAACTCCCCTGCACCCCGTGGGGCAGCCCCACCAACTTGGGACCCACGGGCAGACCTGCGGGGAGGGGGGTGGTGGGGTGCAAGGGCCACTCGGCCATACAACCACACAGGCAGACCTCTGGGCCCCTCTGCAGGCAGGTGCAGGGAGGGAAGCTCGGCATCCGAGCCTCCAGCCCTTGCTCCCGGCATTTCCCTCAACTGCTGCCGGCTGCATCCAGAAGGGGAAGAGAGCGGATGAATTATTTCTTGGGACAATCTCCCCCTTCTTCTTCCCTCCAGACCTTCCCTGCAGTTGTTGGAGGCTGCCCACTAGCGCTGGGGCCATGCCCACTATGTACACGGCTCCTCTCCTGCTATGGGGCAAAGCTGCTGGAAAGCCCCAGCCTGGGGCTGGTGGGCAGCCGTGCACGCAGGGCTGCAGCCCGGATCCATGGAAACGCACCGACATTCCCACATTCCCATGGGACCAGGGCTGAAGGGACCGCTGCTACCCTGCTGGGCCATCGGTGCACTGATGTGTGAGTGTGGAGCATCCCCAAATTCCCCTCTTCCTCCCTGTGGTCTTGCAGCAGTGCCCACTGCACCTGGCAGCTCTGTGGCTGGGCTGTGTGCTCCCAGCCCTGGTGCTGAGGAATCAGTGTTCTCCTCTGGGTAGGGCTTGCACCTCTCTCTATCCCCCTGAGCATCCTGGTGGGGTGCAAATAGGGCTGGGAATGTGCTGCTGCGGCTGCTGGGAAATGAGCTGCAGTGGGAAAAGTAGAGGGGGTCAGCCCCAGGAGCCACAAGCTCTGTGCATCCTTCCAGCGTCAAAGCCATAGCACAGCCCCAAGGCAGGGGGCCTCATGGTGCAGTAGGGAGAGCTGAGAGGGGATGGGTGCAACTGAGTTGATTTCACGTGAGTTTTCTTTAAATGGTTCTTTTCCCTGTTGTCTCCTTAAGTGTGTGTGTATATATACAGACACACATATATATACATACATGCACACATATATATTTAAGTATATTATTATGTATATGTGTGTATCAGAAAATTGTTCTCTCCTGCAAGCACTAGCAAGGCACTCATCACACCAAAGGGTGGCTATGCAGGCAGTTTGAGGGAGGACCACACATGCTGGTTCTGGGTGCCACCAGCCTATGCATCCCCAAGCCTTTCATTTAAAGAGGAAAAAGTTGTTCACAGCCCTTCAGGAGCTGTAAAATGAAAACAAAACTAAAACTCTGTGTTCAGCCCAAAGTGAACCCTCCCAGGTTCAGTGAGCACCTGAGATACAGGAGCCAGCAGCTGGGCAATACCCACCCCACACACTGCATCCTCCTTATGAACACTGCTTCATTAGAATGCAGTAAATCAGTGCTGCTGAGACACACAGCCAAGAGGGGAGCCTGAGCTTCATTTTTGGTGATGTGGTCCTAAACCTCTTCTCCATCCAATCCCCTGCAGTGTAGCTGGGCCCAAGGTCTGCTTCAGGGTTTGGGACTCCCAGGGGTGCTCATGTCCCCGGGGTAAATGCCTCTGCTTTGGACACCCAGCAGCCACAACTCCATGGCTTCTCTTGCATCCCCCACACCACAGGGTGGTCTTTTTCCTCTCCTACTGGTACAGACCTGGAGCACAGCAGTGGGGCCAGGTGCTGAGCCCATCGGGAGGCAGGGGCACAGAGGAGACTCTTGGAGATCACATCAAATAATGGCTTTGCCCTCACTGCCTGGCTTCATTTTTCATTTTATTTTGTGTTGCATTTCTCTCGGCCCTGGAGTTTCTGCAGAGGTCGGCACACACAGCTCTGTCGGGAACAGCCGGGTTCCTGGAAAACAACTGAAACTGCTTATTCCTTTCCTCTTCTATCAGGGAGAACCCCCCTGGAAAAACAGCGCAGTGATTAACCAGAGCGATGCCCTTTGGCGAGCCGAGCGTGGTCAGGTTTCATCCTCCTTCCACCGCCTATGGGTGGGTGCCAGCAGCATGGGCAAGAAGTGACTTGTGCCCACCAGCGGGCGAGCATGGACCAGGGAGGGTCATACCCCCCCAACCCCCCCACTTTGCTAGCCGGGACTTGGGTGGCGGAGCAGACATCTTCCACTGTGGGCTTCCCTGAGGCTGGAAGAGGCGCTGCCGCCCGGAGCACAAGTCTTGGCAGGTAGAGCAGCGCTGGCTGCGGTGCTCGGCTCTGGGAGCAGGCGCCGGCGGAATCGGGCAGTCCGGTTGTGAAAGGGCTGCCCTGTTTCACTGGGTGACGGGTGCCTCGCGTCTGCAGCAGGAACGCTGCTGGGTGCATGGCTACTGTTAGTGGGTTTGTGTCTTGAAGAGCGTTTGCTGCTGGACCATGGTACTGCCAAGTGGCCCAGGGGCTGGTGCTGAGATGCCCGGTTACCTGGCTCAAGACTGGTGAAGCTCCTGCCTCTCGTCTGTGCGGTAACTGCCTCCACACAGAGCGCCTGCTCCAAAGGCATTTGATGCTTTCCTGCCTGTAAGTCAAGGGCGAGGACTTTGTGGGATGCGAGGGGAAGAGGGGCAGAGGGAGAGAATACAACCCAGCTTTGGCTGTCATTAAGTTTTTATGCTTGGTGCTCATAGACCTGAAATAATTTATGATCCATTTGCTGTTATTGGAGTATTTGCTCCTAGTAGAGCCCCTGCTTGTAAATCTTTGCTTGTAAATCCTCCATATGTGGTAGGGAGCTGTGACAGGCGGTGATTTGAATGCCTTTAGCGGTACCTGGCTGTGCAGAGGTGGGTGGAGGCTGAGCAGGGTTGCTGCTGGCCAGGGTGGCCAATTGCCATTTTGGGTGCAGGATGTGCTTTGGGGACACAAAGAGTTATGGCTGAGCATGACTTAAGTTATCATTAAAAAAATACTGTAACTTGTAAGTTTCAGGAGCCGTACCCACTAACACAACTGACTACAGTTATTTTATAGACAGCCTTTCTGGCAGGGTGCAAAGAAAACAGATGATCCCAGCTGAACTGGGAGCTATTGCACCTGACCATTTGTGGTTTTCCCTGTGCTCACCTCTACGCTAGCCAGTGCGTGCTAATTCATGCACCTTGAGTAGCAATTAATGCACAGAAATTCCCACACGGTTTCCAAACCTGTTTTGAATTTGTCAAAAAACCCCTGCCGGTGTAACTCAAATCCCAGCTGAGGAACCTGCTATACTGGAGAGCTCTTCCTTCGTGTTGTATGGTTCAGCACAAAAAGCTGCGGGGAAGAAGGACAGTGGAAATGGTCAGAGGGCTGAAGCTAAAGGAAACCATATGCCTATTTCCAGCTAAACCCCTATTCAACACCTCCTTTCTTTTATTCCAGGACAGACAGGACTTTTCCAAGAAAGCCATGAGAGGATTTTTTTTTTTTTTTTAAATGAAAAACTGTGATTTTAGGAAATGGCATTCTGGATCTTATGTACATTTCTAGTATCACTTCCTGTATATTTTTAAGCTGAAATCCTCTTAGCATGCAAAGTAAATAGATTATGATATACTGAAGGATTAAGAATCACTGTCTGGTGTCAGATTAATCCCTCATATAGACCATCACTTGTACTGACAGAAATATGGCTGCAATTCAGCAAAAAGCCATACGGCGAAGCAGCGCATCGCAGCATCTTAGGCAGAACCACTGCCCAATTGCTGTGATCCATCCTTATTTTTCCAGAAAATAAATATAAAGCCATAGGACATTAAAAGTGTGCTCCCTTCCTAGTGCCACACGAAGCACAGCCAGTATCGGCACGGCTCTGTGCAGGGAGGTGGTGCAGCAGCCTGCTTTGTTTTGAAGCTCTCTGTATTAATTTTTCCCTGTTGAGTCTACAGACTGTACACATTGCAGCCCTTTTGCTCCCTTCAAACCACAAAGCAAAAAGGCTCATTCAAATGTACTCATGGAAAGGTGCTGGTTGGGATGAAGCACCAAAATGGGATGGGAGTTTTTCTGGTGTGATCAAAATTGCCTGTCATGGAGTAGAAATTAAGCAGGATTTTGACTCTCAGGGGAAATGACAGTGAGCACAGATACTTTATTGGGGCGAATGCAGAACAGTTGTTAATAAAACACTTCTAATGGCTTGTGTTGTTGACTTTTTTGCATTGTGCTTTTATTTTCAGTCCATTCATTGTGCAGTTTTGTTCATCATACAAAACTGATTTCAAGAAGCTTGGGGCTTTGGGTTGCAACCATCCAAAAGCTCCAGCATGACCCACATGCATGTCTGTGGTACAACTCAAAAATCTGCATCAGTGCACGCTGCACCTGATCAAACGGTGAGAAGAAAGACCTGCAGCGATGCTCGCCCTTCTCTTCACCAACAGAAAAAACTAGAGGGCTGAAACAGGTTACATTACCTTCTCTGCGCGTTTTCTCTTCGTTGTTAGAGGAGGCAGATTAAAATCTGGACTCCAATGGAATGATGTTTAAGAGGCTCCACATCTTTTTTTCAAGGCAAAATAGTGGTTATTCAACTAAGATGATATATCTAGATATGAAAATTGAGAGCATTCTTTGAAAAATGCTGCTGACTGTGAAAGGCTGCTCTTTCACAGAGGTATCCTGAGTGAAGATGTTATCTGCTGGTATCTCAACAGGACGGTTTTCAGAGCCTTAAGTGGAAATTCAAATCTGCTTCCAAGGGAAGATTGTTAAAACATATAATGCATAGAGAATTATAGACTTTCTCCTGAGAAGTTTATGGATTCATCCAAGAACCACCCCCCAAATTCTTCAGTGTTGCATTTGTATGGTAAATGGGGAGCTGCAATTAGTCGCTTTTTTGATGTCTTTGAATGACACGATGAAAATGTCACCGAACTGCCCTCCATAAGCACACATGGTGCAGTTTGTGCATGGACATGTCTGTGCTAACTCAGGAATAGTTCGGAATTCTAAGGACAGACTATTTTCTAAGCCTGTTTTTAAATCTGCTGCTGCTGGCTGGCTCCAGGGCTGGCTCCAAGTTCACTGAAGGATTTCCTGTGAACTTTACCACCTCGGTGAAGAAGTTTCCCCTTCTTTGCTTTGGCAGCTCAATCACACCAGCCCAAAGTGCACCACTTTGAGAGATCCACTGTCTCCAGTCTCCTGTGGGGCACAAGACAGGCAGGATCAGGCATGCTGCAGGGACAGACACTGAGGGATGGAAACATGGGTATTGGAACACCATCCCAACCCGTGGAGAAGAGACAAGTGTAGATACTGTCCCCCCCATTCAGCTCGGGAATGGAGGATGCAGCCCTAAAGTGCTGGAGTCTGGTTTATGCCCTTTTGCAATCCCACTCCCCTGCTGCTCTTGGGGAAGCCAGCGGCTGCAGCTCCAGTGACTGATCATGATGCCCCATGAGGTGGATGTGGGGTTGGGATGCAAGGGGACGGGAGCTCCACCTGCCCCTGAGGCCCCTTCCTTGGACTTGGAAGCTTATTGGCAAAAGTGAAACTTCAGATTTTTGTTACCTTGTAATTAAAACACACTGCAAACACCACAGGGCTGGGTTAACACCAGTAGGTAGCAAACCAGGTTTTCAAAGTTACACAGGGATATGGCATTTTGAATTCCTCATACAATGGAAATGTGTGATTTCAGCACAAATTTCCTTTCTGAGCTTGGTGCCTGTGCAGGGTAGAAATCCCAGCCCTCTGGTTTTGCAAAGGACATGGCGATGGGGAGAATATGTGCCACAAATAGAGGTTATTTCATAACGCAGGCTAGCATGCCTGCAAAATGCATGAAATACTTTGCCTTGGAAAGTGCTGTAGTCCAGTGAGTCACTGCTTTCTTTTGAATTACAGATGAGTAGCCAGCCCTTCACCATGCAAAGAAAAAAAACTAGGTGTGGAGCTAAAAACAAAGGGAAACGTGTGTTTGTCCTGCCTTGGAGGGCAAGACAAGCTGGCTGGCATGGGAAGGCGGGGTGGGCTCAGCCCCAGGAGGTAGCTGTCAGGGATGTGTCAGGCTGTGACAGCACTGACGGGGCAGACGGGACTCATGTGACAGAGTCTTGCTCCTTACCTTCAGGAAAGAGAGAAAAAAAATCCCTTAACTCTTGCAGCTTCACGAGGAACCTTTACCAGAGCAGCAGCTCCATCTCATGGCATGTGTATTTCACCACAGAGATAGACATCATCCTCTGAAACAGCATTCCTGTGCACAACCTCCCTACCTCAGCGTGGAGGGAGCAGTAAAAGTGTGACAGCTCAAAACGGGCACTGTGTGGACACTGAGGTTTGTCTCCAGCCCACTGCTTGGTGCTTCCCTTGCAGGGAAATGGCAGGAGGTGCCTCTGCCATTATACGACCCCCTGTTAATTCTCAGAGGCAGTTTGAAGATAATGACAAAGCACCCCCGACATCCCATTCAAACCAGTGCTTTCATCCCAGACCTCACCATATTATTCCAATGTTAAAAGTAGAAGCACAGCTTCACTGCCAAGACTGCTCCTTAGGCAAGTGTCTTCACTTCAAGGAGGTTATGAAGTACCTTACTCAGTAGCAGCCCCCATTGGCTGTGTGCATGTGCCTTGGTTTCTGGATGGCTGCAAGTTTTCTGTGGGCTCTCCTTGCTCTCTGAATGGCACTTGTTGGAGTCACCAAAAAAAACAGGAAACAATTTTTTCTGCAGGGGAGCCACAGCAGTAAATCCTTGCAGAATGTCAGCAGCTGAAGGCAAGGAGTGGCTCTTTTTACCCTAGGGCCCTGCCTGATGCAGAGGGGCTTCTGCTGGGCAGGTGAATGCAGGCTGTAGAAAAAAAATCCCACATTATGTCTCACCATTTAGAGTTCAAGGTTATCTGGGCATTTGTTCAAGGCTCAGAGTCCTGAGTGCATCAGGAAGGTATCTGACCTGGGGTTTGTGATTCGTGATTCGTGCCTCTACCCAGGGAGAGGTTAACAAGAGCCCGGTTCTGCAGACCTACCTAGCTGCTTCTCAAAAAAACACTTTTAAAAAGAACTATTTGCAAACCTCTCTGGTCACACTAAAGACACGGTGGTGTCATGTGGGAAGCCTGTGATGTGGCATCAAGCTTGTAGAGGTGTTTAATGTTAATCAAAGGCTGAGGAGCGATAATGACTAGAACCCTCTTCTGTCATCTGCATCTTTTCTGATGTAGCATCCCAGCAATAAAAGACGCTGTAGTAATTGGACAAGAGTTGATTTTCACAGCGCAGGAAGAGATCTGTCCAGGAGCAAGGGAAGCCAGGATTGCAGTGCCTATGGTAATGAGCACCTAGTCATCCAGAGAAGGAAAGCATGAATATCCTGACAGGAGAGCATCTACTTGTGCCCTGGAGAGCTCAGATCGTGGGGCTTTGCATGGTAATGATGTGGTCCCGCTCCAGCAGGCAAAGGGAGGAGCAGTATGGGAAGGCACACCCTGTAACTGAAAAGCCACAAAGACATCTTGGACCTGCAGGTATAGCAGGATAGAGGCAGTGGTTTGCTCGGACTCCCCAGGTCTGAGGCAGAATGGAGGATCCATTTAGCCTCCTGGAGTGGGAAGTACAGAAAACCCTCTTCCCTGTGCTGCTGTATTGCTCCCAGAAGGCTATGCGTTTTCTCCTGGGAATTATACTCAAGGGCATGATGAAGGTGGGAGAAGATGAAAGTGGGAAAGAGAGCAATGCCATGAAGGAGCAATGCCATGGGGAATTATTTCAAACATCTTTTTTTTCAGGCAGAGACTGCCTGATTCCAGACTGCAGGAATGGCTACGTGGAAGCACATGCCTGTTAGGATCCATAGATACTGCTTCGTTTCACTGGAAGTGCCTTGTTTCCCTTGGCTAGCATCACATAAAACCTTTCTGGATGATAGGTATTTAGATGAGTGTTAACATAATAAAACAACCGTTTGGTAGCTGTAAGGCACCATTGGCTTCAACATCTCAAATTGTCATAAATCAGATCAGTTTCCAGTCCAGAAACAACAGAGCAGTTGCCATTCACATTTTCCAAAGGGTCTTGTACAGAGGTTGGTGACCAGGTGACCAACCTAGTTTGCTCAAGATTATCAAATCCCAGAATAATGCAGGCCTCTGGAGACCACCCTGCTCAATGCCGCAGGAGCAGGCTGGGTTTTGAGCAGCATGCCTTCAAGGCTGCTTCCATCCTATCTCTAGCCTTTCCTGGAAGACAGAACTGAACATGAACATGAAATCCTGCCCCTACCAAATACTGTGGACAGAATGCTCACTTCTCATTCAATGCACCCCTCTTGCTTGAAGAGCGGTACCCAACCAAGCACTGGTCAGAATAACTGCAATTTATCCTTGCTATGCTATCCCACCTTCGTCTTCAGTAATGGGCCCCTCTGGCCAGTGCTGAACCCAAATCAGTTTGGCAAAACCACATAGCCTGTTTGTCCTACCTGAAGGCTGAGACTGCTGCAGCAGCCCCTGCCCATCACCACCCATGCACCAAGCGACCACAGGACCCATGTTCCCTGTGCCAGCACAAAGTCACTGGCGCTGCTGGGGTCACGCAGGTGTCCCCCATAGTAGTATGGTCTTGCCTTTGAGACATCTCCTGCATTCTGCAGGGCTAGTGCTTTCCCTTAGAAACCAAATCTTGTTTAACTGCCTGAGCATTGTTTGGCTGTGTGACAGCTTTGCTGCTCTGGCAGGTGACTGGGAACATTTTGTTGCATGATCTTTACAGTTTCAGGGAGGAGAAGCTTCCTCATAGCTGATAGCAGTAGCAAGCAAGGAAGACACATGTTACAATACACCTACAGAAGATAGGGTCTGTGTTGGACACCTCCCCACTGAGGTCTCCATAGCCATTTACACTGGGAATAGGTCACTTCTGGCTCCAGCCTTTTGTCAATGAACTGGTGAAGGGGACAAAGCAATTCCTGCTGTGGGCAGCTGCAGAGATCTTCCTGCGGAATTGACTATGCAAGAAGGGCTGGGTTTTGGGTGTGCTCCCCTTGTGTGGCTCTGAGCCCGGTATTGTGAGGGTTCCCTCTGAAGCAATATGTAGGAAGTGGTGGTGGAGGGACACCAGCCATGGGGAGCAGGAGGGTGAAAGTGGGACCTTGGGGTTGGGTTGTCCATCAATGCTGGGCACTGACATAGCAGGCTGGTGGTNGGAGGGACACCAGCCATGGGGAGCAGGAGGGTGAAAGTGGGACCTTGGGGTTGGGTTGTCCATCAATGCTGGCACTGACATAGCAGGCTGGTGGTGGTGTCCAGGTGTAGAGCTACTGCTGATGGCAGTTTTGGGTTGGATTAGGGATGGGTTGAACTGAAGCCAGAGGTTGGTCCAGCTAGAAGGAGCTGCTTTGGTTTGTTGGGTGCTCTTTCCTGCATCAGTACCCAACTGCTACAAGACTTCTGAATTGACATACACCATTAAGTCAGGACAGAATGGCCTTGAAAATGTATTTCCAGAAGTGCAAAAATGGTGTTGTGTGGATGGCTTTTCTACTCTGAAACAAACTGCTGTGTGCAACAGGCTCCCCCTCTTATCCAGGAAGTCATTTCCCTTTGCATTCCATCAGAGCTGCTGCCTCCCTTCCCTCCATCCTGCAAGAAACGGAGCAGCTCAACAAGGATTCAGGTGCACAAGCAGCTCTGCAGTGTGTGGAGAAACCAGGGCATCTACACTGGGATTGCAGAGGTCACACTTTGACCCCCCAGCTTTTAGCAATGGTGACTGCTCAGCTGCAGTAGCTTTTTGGAACCAAAGGATGCTTTAACCACTCCCGTGTGTAAGTCCTTAACGATGAGACAGCAAAGCTTTCTTCTTTGTATCACTCTCATTATACAGCCTATGTATGCATGCTTATGGATTTTATTGTGAAAGTCCGGAGCTTTCAAATGAACTTCTCAGCTGCTTACGTGAGGGCAAGGAGCATCTTACATGCAGCTCAGGGAAAGAGTAGGTAACTTCTGGATGACGCATCTGCAAACCTAGGAATCCTACCAGTATCTCCAGTCCATCACTGCTGCTATATTTTACTTTACTCCGTATCCTGAGGCCACCGAAGACATCAGGCCATCGAAGACATCTTTTTGAGTATGGGGCTTTTCTGCCAGCAGTACCACAGCATAGCAAGCTGTCACCTGCTCCCCAGCCTTTCCCCATCCTCCACCCAGAGATAATGCGCAGGGGCCCACGGGAGGCTGCAGAGGTGGGGCCAGCACGTGTTGTTCTCTAGTGCTTCGAGACTGGTAGAACAGCTCTTAGAGCACGATTTTCCTTGGCACGGGCTGGTTTTGTAATGAAAGAAATAAGTAAGTAAGTGCCATCCTGCTTTGCTGGGAGGTTGAAGTGTTTCCTTTCTCCTTTTTTTTTTATGATCTGTTTGTACTGAGGCCAAACACTGAATGCTTCAGCCTCAAAAATAAAGAGTTTCAACAAGAACTGTGATTGGGAGGAAGCTACAATACAGGCACTCTTGTGCCTTCATCCATGCTGCCGCGAGACAGCTTTTACTTTATTTTATACTTTTATTTATTTATTTTATATTTTTATTTTATATTTTAATGTTTTTCCTTTAAAGTGGAACTGAAGGAGTGCATTGGTGCTGCTGACTCATCAGCTCTGGAGACAGGCTTGCCCTGTGTACGTACTCTATACGCACCCCCACTGAGACTCAAACACCTGGGGCACCAAACCAGGCTGGGAGGTAATAACCCCACAGATATGGGGGAGAGCTGCTGGATTTGGAGGAAGAGGTAGGGTCTTGAAGCACAGAGTGAGGTCTTCTTCTGTTCTGGTGATAACAGGAACAATTGAGCCAGTGTGGAAGAGGGAGGAGGACATAGGACTGGAGGCTGGCAGGGGGGGAAGGATGGTCTACCTTTTTTGGCAGCACCTTAAAATCAGCTTAAAGCGATCATGAAACCATAGGGTAGTATTTCACCCCTTTTTACTGTGGTCTCATGCTTGAAAGCGCCAATACAAGCGCCGGCTAGCTCATGTAAGACGAACACTGATGGAGGACAATAAGTTCTTTCTTAGGTCCCATCCAACAAGCATCAAATAATACTAATTTTCAAGTTTTATGCACTGTGCTTAGCTCAAAGCTGCAGACGAAGCCCTGCTGTAGCAGTGTGGTATAGGAGGATTTCTACCAATTTCAGTGAGAGCCCTGCAGGCAGACAGCTTGCAGGGACAGGCTTGGGGAGTTTCAGGAAGCTGCAATATAGAGTAAATAATAATAAGCAGTAATAAAAAAATAAATCAGAAATGGGTTACCTGCTCAGAAGGAACAGCTCTCAGATTTCCTGCAAGAAAGAAAGATCACCATGTTATTTACATTCCAGTTAACTCACTGAAAAACCCCAACAGACAAGGGTATGGTATTAGGTAACTCACTTTTATGATAGGACACAGCTATTTTATATCCTGTTATTCAATGGATGAATTACAATTTTTAATATGTTGTTTATACAAGTCCATACATGTGGGATGTATTCCCTCAAACACTACACCAAGTTAAAGCAAAAGTGAGCTTTGTGGATAGGGTGGTGTGGAGACATGAGGCCAGGAGGGACTGGGGTTCCCGCATTGTCCCAGCTCTGTGGGGAGCTGTAGCAGGTGTGGGATGCACACAGTGGGACAGAGCTGTGGCTGCAGCACACCTGCAGAGGGGTAGCTGTGGGGTGGTGGAGCTGCCTGCCTGAGTGTTCGTCTTGTGTCCGGGAGGGCTTTGCAGCCCGTGTGCTGTCAGGTTGCTGCTGGAGGTGCTTGAGGATGAGGTTTCATGTTACAGCTTGAGCCGAATTAACAGCTGCCAACATCAAAAAGAAGTCCTGCTGCAGGCAATGTGCTTCTGCCCCTCATTTGGTGCTGTCTGTGGTGTTCCCTGGTCCCCAGGCAAAGCAGTTTTGTTCAGGGGATGGGCAAAATCAGACAGGAAAGAAAACAATCTTTTTTTGGTTGGATGAATATGGTGGTGGTCCCCTGCATGATCCCATGAATGTGGGTGAAAGAAGGTGGGAAGGGGGAAGTAGAACCTTCCTATTTTGATGGTTGCAAGTTGCTAGTTCAGCTTCACCATAATGTGGAAGCGCACCTGTAGCTGGTTTGTTTGAAACTATATATTTCAGTTGTGGCTACAGGAACCACAGCTATGCCTTGACTTTCCGTGTCAGTGTGCCTGGAGTCTGGCTCAGTTTCTGCATACCTGTCAGTACAGTGATGGGACACCTGGACAAGGCAGAAGATAAAAATCCTCGTTTCACCCCTTACGCAAATACACTTACATATCCCTGCCTGGCTGACTTTACAGGATGACTCTTTACCCATGACTTTCTCATGCTGGACTACTCCTCTATTATACTGTTGAACTACTTTGACTCTGCTACAGCAGAGATACCAAACTCTGCCAAAGCAAGACACCCGTATCTATTTACTCCAGAACCATTTGCAGGAGTAGCATAAACCACTGCTTCACAAGCCATGTAGCCAGTGAGGCTCTGCTGCTGGCCATTGCACACTGAATAACAGAGCAACAATGACCCAAACTTTTTCCCTGTCTTTGTCAAAACATGATTTGCACTGCAAGATAAGGAGATTCCAATAATCAGTTGATATATTCTGTGCTGTGGGAGCTGGTAGCTGAGTCCTTATGCCTCTCCCTACTAGGTATACACAAACCAAACTCACTTTGCAATACCACTGCCTTATTTAAATTCCCAGATCCAAATTCTTTCTCAAGATATCAATCGCCATTATTTCTAGCTTCATCCCTTTGTGAATATTTGAAAGAGACTTGTTCGCTTACCTGCCTGGCTGCTGGAAGTCCCCCTCACCAGGGAGCTGGCACTGCCCTCCACTCCAGGCTTACACTCAGTGTCCTCTGCCTGTCTGTGGCTGGTGGGTCTTTGAAAACAAAACAGAAGTGATAGAAGGGGAGGGAACAAGGGCTGAAGAGCTGAGGAGACACTGCATAGTACAGCAAAGCTGTTTTGTTTGCTTTCTATCTTTTCAAGTAAACAGCAGCCTGTGTAATTCCCTGGCTACAAACTGTAGCTCTCTTTTATCAGATGCCAGTACATTTATTGACTGAGTGTCACCAGAATCACTCATTTGGCCATGCAGTTGCTCTAGCACCATCTTGTCATTCAAAGACACAGTGTAAAGCTGGTGTTTTTTGGAGCAATTAATGTTTTGTTAAACAGGACAGGCTGGGGATGTGCAATACACGTAGTGCGCGCGCCTGGCACTGCAGCAGGCAGTCGGGCATATGCTGGGAGATGAGGATGTCAGACCCAAAAGGCAGCACTGATTTTCTGTGATTTTTCAGTTAACCCTTGTCCCCACACCACTTCCATCACTGAAATCCAAGTTGCAAAGGAGCTGCAGGGAGGAAAACACCAAGTATGTTACAGAAAATGCAGATGGGGTTTTTTGTTCCTTTTTTTTTTTTTTTGGTTTTGCTAGTCTTGGTTTCTT
>NDXB01011616.1:0-49863 GCA_002631895.1 Agapornis roseicollis | reverse complement strand
TTTTAGAAAATGTAGTTGGGTTTTTTTTTTTTTTTTTTTTTTTTTTTTTGGTTTTGCTAGTCTTGGTTTCTTCACTCATCATTAACCTCTGTTTATGTAGGCATATGGAAAGACAATCCATTCCCAAGGCAGTGGAAGTCTGGAGGCAATTTTGTGCTATTTTGGCTTGCCGACTCACTGCTTGGCCTGCCATCTGCAAATTGCCAAGTGCCTGGCAAAGTCCAAAGGAGTGCCTTCAGCGAAAATGAGTCAAACAGAGAAAATAAACTAAACCTCTCCTACCTGGCTAGTTGGGAATCCCTAAGGGGGAATTCTCCTCATTTGAGTGGCTTTTTCTCCTCCACGGACATAGTCATGTTTAACTCAAGTAGTGTTTTCCTCAAGGGTGGCTTTCAGGTATGACAGCAGTGTAGTTGTGAGAATGAAAATGTGAATGCTTTTGTGCAGCATGTAATTTGTTAAATGCCCAAGTGTAAAATCTCACTCGGCTTTGATAATACAAATAATACATTGCAGGCATAAAAAGCCCTTTATTACTGATGAGAACATAAATAATTAAAGAAAAATCTCAGATTTTCTCTGTGCCTTTTCCTTCATACTACCAGTCAGGCTATAGCTATTCAAGCAGCTGAGCATCTGTAAAGCAACTAAAAGCAACTCTTCCCATCAGCTTTCCTGAAAACATTTTTAAGCTGCAGTAATGCAACTCTCTCATCACACTAAGCTTTATTGGTCAGCAAAAGAAACTAAGAAACTTCATTGGAGACCAGATTATGCTGGTTGCAAAATCAGAGGGATCCTTCTGCTCTTCGACCCCATTATCTCCTCTGTAGTGTCTTGATCAGCTTTCTTACACACAGCCTCAGATTCTGCCGAGACCTGCAAATTGCTTTTTTGGCTGCCAAATTGCCATAACCCATCTATTTTTATGTTTTAAAAGAGCTTAAAACCCTCCATCCTCTTTGGATGTGTCTTTAAAATTGACCAGTACTGTGAGGATTTCATGTATATCCAAAGGCTTAGAAGAAGATGTTACCTCTACTGAGCTTCTAGTTTTACAGTCAACAGACATGAAAAGCCCAGCAGGGATAAAAGGAACTTAACCAGTTCTGTCTAATGCATATAAATCTACCTAAGAGCTCAAGGCACTGGAAGTACTCAACGAGCCACATTTATCTCAGTCTAAAATACAAAAATGGGTCTTCAGCTCACATGCCACATGGTCCCATTTTGATGCCAAGTTAATATGAATTAAGAGACTGAGATGAATAAACAAGGTCAGTCTGGGCTGGGCCAAGTTGAATCAATGTAAAATAATTGTCAGTATTTTCTGTCAGCAATGCTGATTTATCTTGGCCCGGGATTCTCGGCGCTATAGATTAAAAAATGTTTTCAGTGGAACACTTGGCAGACATTTTATTGATTTTGCTTTGTTTTGTGAATGCTGGAAAAATTTCCATTAAGTGTACACGCTGCTCATGAGGTGAAGCCAAACTGCTTTTCCAAACTTCTCTTTCTTCAAGTGTGCTATCGTGTTAATACGTTAGCAATCTAATTTAATCAAGAGGACCTTTGTCTGGAATCAAGAGGCCATAGAGCACACCTTGATGTTTCTCAAGTATTTACGGTCTAATAAGGGTTAATTTTGTATTTTCAAGGTGCTGTACACACACTGACTAATTAATTTGCCCAACACCCCTTTGAAGTTAGTAACATATTATTTCAGTTTTACAGATGTAGAAATTGAGAGTGCAATTTTGCACAGAGCCACACATATTTATTTGCCTGCTGTCGCATTCTGGATGCATGTGAAGCTCCGTGTTGCCTTCACCAGGGCTGGGCAATGGCAAAGTATGAGAAGGGAGGGTGCAGCAACCAGGCAGGATTAGCACTGCTGAGCTGCTGGATTCCACTTCCGTGATGAATTTCCTACACCACATCTTTCCTATACCTCTTAATAGAGTTACTTTGGAACTGAAAATTGCTAGGAAAGATAGAGCAGCTTGTAGAATGACTCCTGGACCCATGGCAGACAGTATTTCTCAGCCTACATTCCTGCTATTTTAAGACCAGGTTTGCTTTGTGGTTAAAGAAGACTTCTGAAAATAACAACTAATGGTGGAAGAACACAAGAGGTGTCATAATGGTGATGACTGCTTATTTTGTTTAATTGCATGTAACAGTGGAGTCAGTAAGAAATCTGCTTAATGGGCTCTTTATATAACATACCAAAGGGGATGCAGTGGGATAAGACTAATTCTCTTTACACTGATTTAATAACCAACATATGTAGATATGAAACTGTCATGCAGTTTTAATGCTTCCTGAGATTTGATCAATTATGCTACTGAATTGAAATATACAAACATGCTTCTGAGCTTACATAAGAGACTTTTATAAAAGTAGAAAAACACATAGTTTAAGTACATAAGCAACAGGAAAGTTTTATGATAAAAACCACTGTGAAGATATATATTTTTGCCTTCCACCCTAATCACTTGTATTGAAAGCAGAGATATCCCAATTAAAATAGGAGCAGTTCTGGCTTGGGGGATGGGGACAAGGTGAAGGGAAAAAGCTAAAAAAAAAAAAAANATGCATAGGTCCACGCTTCTTAAGTGTTTGCCATAGGGACTGTGCATATATGCAAGCAGTTACGAAGTATGCTAGGACAAGCAGGAAAAAGAATTCATGCAACCCTGTGGGGAAAGGAAAAAAAAAAAAAAAAAAAAAAAAAAAAAGCCTCCAACCCAGCTTCACATACTTCCTGACACTACCACCAAATGGAAGATATTTAAACCCTCAATGCATTATAGTATGGAGACAGAATGACGCATTGACCGCAGTTACCAGTGCCAATGGCTGAGGAGTGAGTGCACCCATATAGCTCTGTGCTGACTCTTATTGTGCCAAATTCTGGCACAGTCACTGGCTGACTCATCCAGAAATAAGCTGTCCCACAGGGAGTCAACAAGTTCCTTTAACGCATTGCTGAGAGGATTGGTATGCTACCTTGGTCCTCTGAACAATATCTATACCTTCTGAAAATATTTTCCTCATTTACAAGTAGCAAAAAGGTTATACTGATCAAAACATTTCCAGAAGTAGGTAACAAGAGTACAAAGAAGACAAGAACTGCTAGACTATAATGTATCTGGCATGTGGAAGGAAAGAATAGCAGTGATCAATGGCAAATGTAAGCCAGAGATGAGAACTTTGTCTTGTAAAATTATTCACTGGACAGTGCATTGTGCATTGGTGATATTTAACTGTCCTGTGCATGTCAGAGTAGAAGAACTCAAGCAGCAGATAAAATGCCTCGATCTGGAATGTAGTTCTGCAATCTTTATAGCCCATAACTTACTCTGTGCAGTTATGTGCAGTTTGGGAAGTTGACTACAGTTCTCTGCTGACAGCCACACTATTGCTACCTTCACAAATGCTATGGAGTTAAGCTAATTTTCTCTTTAAAACATATTTTAGTCTCAAACCATGTTCTCTCCTTTCTGACTGCCAAGGCAAGAAGAGAAGTCAGACTTTGTCTAGAATAAGATCTCAAAGAAATAAAACTGTAAGACTATTTTATGAATGATTATTTTGGTTCCAGCCTTCTCTGTCCCAGGCTATGAGCTTTTCTTGTTAGACAAAGGGAAGAGTTAGTTGAAGTGATTTGTTAATCAATCCAAACTAGCCTTCTATTACACATATGCAGATGCCAGGGTCCCTGAAGGGCATCAGCAACAAGATTTATTAAGTTAGTTAAACAGTAACATCTTCTGCTAGTCTTCACAGGGTCCTTGCCCAGGGCTTCTGCTTACGTGTAATTCATGAGATCACACCTCACCTGTCCCAAAATAAAGGTTCTGTCAAAGCTAAAATACAGGAAAGAAAGAGGTCCAGGTACGTGCTAGATATGAGCTTCCAAAAACTTGGGTGAGATACAGATTTGGGACAGTACCTGGGTCTGGCAGGGCTGCTAGTGTTAGAAATGCAGTCATGTAGGTCAATTGATTTCATGGGTTTGGTGGTACAAAGATGTAAAGCCAAGGTAGACAATAAAAGATGATGGAAAAGAAGAAAGAACAGCTGTCAAGTGCATTTGCTGAACATCTCTACTGTTGTGGTGTTTTATATTGATTAGGGTAACCACTGCTACCTAGAAGACAGCACGGCCTGGGAGTACTTGAATTCATGCAGGCTGAGTGCACGAGTGGCGCTACTGGCTTTGTGTGACTTAAAATTAACTCATATGAATGAGGTTGTGGTTTTTTTATAGCAAGATTAATGACACTGAACACTGATGTTCTACTGGCAAAGTACAGATTTAGTCTAGGTTGGAAGGGAGCTCTGGAGGTAATCTGGCCAAATGCTCTTCTCAAAGCAGATTCAACTCTTCAGTTACAACCAGCTTTTGATGTAACTCTTCTGCAACCCAGAAGAAATTTGTGCCAGATAAGAACAGAAATGAACCACTAGCATTGGTGAGCATCCAGAAGGTCAGAAAGAGAACAGCAGTACATTCCTTCACATTAAACTTGGAGCAATGCTCAGGATCCCAGATCTGAGCTCACTCTTGTCACATCACCAGCAAGGACATTTGCTATAGGAAGTCATGGCATGCCTTCATGCAAGGGATAAAGCAAACAGAAGCTATACACTAAGCTTGCATGCCAGATTACAGATCAAGACCTCAGAGACAGTATCTCAAGGATTTAAATGATGCTGAGGAGGCAAATCAACACGTTGCCTGCAGTAATACATACAAAGCATGGCCGAAGTGATGTGGCCAAGACAGGAGGCTGCATCGTGCATGCCGTTAGGGAACAGAGATGAACAGTAGTAAATCTATTACAAAAATGGAATTTTCTTTTGTTTCTCTTGAGGGGAAAGACTTCAGAAGTAAATAGGAAATTATTCAGGATGTATGTTTATCTCACTGGTGAGCTGAATACATAAACACTGAAGACCAGCATTAAACAGCATGCGAAATGGAGAAAGTCAATAATAAAACAAAAAATGACCAAGCTAACGAATGATGAAGGGCCTTTACAGGAGTGAGAATGTGTCCTGATTATTGATTTTGAAACTGCAGGTAGTAGTTGAAGGCTGAGAAGAAGTGGACAGTGGAAATGTCAGATATGAATTTGTGATGTGGGAAATCAGTTAGAATAATAATGTCGCTGTGCACCACTAAGATGCTCAGCTACAAGCACTATACAGCTGTGATTTCATAAACTTCACTGCGTTTTAGTAAGGCACTATTATTGCCATTTTTTGAGTAAATTCACTGAGGCAGAAGAAAGCAAATATTGTTTAATTTGGGGTTCACATGTTGGATCAATTTCCTCAAGTGCTGCGTAACAATCTACCCATTATAAACCATGTCCTGTGCTGATGTCTCAGATTAGGAGCTGAATCTCTGGTAATGCTGAAGTATATTGTTCACAGAGATGATACACTGCAATAACTGCCCAACTGAGTACATCCCTACTTATGTATGCTCCTAACATTCAGAATCTTCCTTTCTTTATACAGATTTCTTCCCATGAAGAAGTCTGCTGCAGACTTGGCATCAGATGTAATTACAGAAAACAGACTGTGAAACTGGAGGCAAAACACAAGCCACAGTTACGTGCTTGTAACCGTCTGTGGGTTTTCTTTAAGCACACAGAAGAGGTTGTTGGAGTCACCTATCCCTCAGCAGGTGACCTTCCCATCCAGTTGGTGCTGTCACAGGGAGTGCCTTTAAAACTCAGATTGTGTTGGCAGGCACCAAGTAACTGTGGCCAGCCAGGGGAACCATGAGAAGTTTTCCCTCACAGCTCTGCAAGAGGCAATCAAAACCTCAGTCCTCTCCTTAGGGAGTAAGCACCGAGTGTCAGCAGGACAAGGAGATGGTTGCATGGGTGAGGAGCTTGCTTTACACTCACCAACCTGGCAAGAGGCAAACTAAAGCCTGAGCAAATCCCAGCAGTTCAAGCAGCTCTCGCTATTGCAAGGAGCCTCTTGTGAAGCTCAGCAACTTTTGGTGACCCACCTGGGCAGACACAGGTGAACGTGGTCAAACCAGGGTGCCTGGGAGTAGGAGCAAAGTTGAACTGGGTAATCTCACTCCCAAGATGCCCAATGAAGGCAGACGTGGGACTACCAGAGATGTATGAGTCATTGTAAGTTCTGAAAGGGAAAAGGTTAGCTGAAGGGAGAATAGCATGTTTATACTTTGGGATCATGGCATGCTGGGATTAGCCTCTGCTCTAGTGCACTGCTAAAGTTGATCCTTTTATTGGAGCACTTGGAAAGTTGTCTGTGATCAAGTAGAGTCTCCAGCATGATCTTACTGTCTTTATTATTTATCTATATCAATATAGTGCTATCTCTATCCCAAAAGTTAAGACAGGATAATCATGTGCTATAGTTTTAAGAGCAGGCACCATCTCCAACTCCATCAGGTATCTCTGAAAGCTTTAGATGGTGTTCCATACCCTAAAAGGTGTAGGCTACGTATAAAATAAGTAATTCACTAGTGGTGTGCAGTTGGTATATTGGATATTATATCTAATACTGCAAAAGCTCAATCTCTTCATGTGAAAAGAGACAGAAAACTCAGTAATACATAGATTTTCAGAAGAAATATGTTTCTTGGCCATTCACAGAGTGTTCACACTTATATACAAATGCTTAGGATGATTTGTCAATGTGGGAGTTCAATATCATACTTACACTAGATTTCCTAAAAATGTTTCTACAAATAGTAGGTATAGAAAATAAAAAGAAGTGCATCTATATATTCACTGGGAGCAAATAACAGTTTCTTTTCTATCAAGAATGAATAAAGAAAAATAAGAGAAACAAATGATTTCTTAATCTTTGCAGAAGAGCTGTTTCATTCTAACTTCCCAGCTGTTGCAAGGTGGCTTACTAGCAATAAAAGCACTTAAAAGAACCCCAACAGTCATCAAACCTGTTGTTTCTCTCAAAATAGGTAAGTTCCAGGTTCTAATCAACTTTGGAGGAAGAACAGTCTGGAAAGATCATCCCAGGGATTTGATCACAGGCTAGTGATGAGCTTACAGAAATCTGTAAAGATCATTTTCTGTTTCTGAAAGTTCTGCTTACTGTAGTTGTTCATTTGCTGCATTTCCATTGCTGTATTTCTGTCTTCTGCACATTCATCAAGGAAGGCTGCATTTGCCCAAATGGTTTAACTTGAAAATGGAGATTGCTTTGTGTCCATGCCATGTCCTTCTGGTCTCCATGTTCTTCTTAGTTCCTGCTTACTGTTTTATTGTGTTTATAGTCATGATGCAGATGACAATTGAGGTTGTCAGGAAAGTTCAGAATATCAAACTTACATTTCAAAAGTATTTTGGTTAATTGTTCCTCCCTCCCATTTTCTGTTTGGAAATACAGGATTTTCCTTGGCTTTACAAAACATCTTTGATAAACACATGAGCTGCCTGTGTGCCCTTCCCTGCACTGCTCACCTGTGGGAGCAGCTCTGTGCTGGTGGTCTGATGGCCAGACCGGGAGCAGGTGGATGGTACTCTCCTCCATGCTCTGAGGATTGGCCAATGAAAGCTTCCTGAGATGGGTCTTCTTCGTCTGACTGTCCCAGGAATTCTGTTAAGATGAATCAAGATAGGATATCAGGCTTAGTTAATTTAAAGTTGACAACTTATACATCAATAAGGACAAGGGTGTCCTCTCTTGTAAAGGATGAAATTGAATGGGAAACCATATGCTTATGCAGTTTTCACCTTTGAGTCTTCCCCTTGAAAAGGAGGACAAGTAGCTAATGACCAGCAACAACAACACATCTAAGAGTCTTTGGAAGGGAGAAAGTAGGTGAGTATTTGCTTTAGTTAGCAAGGAGGAAATGCCTTCTCTAAATTGTCAAATACTGAAGATCTAGCTGGCTGCCAAGGTCTGTTGCATGTGAGTATTTCATCATTGCCATACAGATCCAAGTCTTATCAATTGGACTTTTCCCCACAAGGGTATGTGTAACTCCTTCCTTTAAAAATAAAGATTTCTTTTAGCTCTGTTTCAAAATATTCTGGTTCGCAACCAAGACCCTAAGTCTTTGAGTAGGTGAAGGAAGGGTCTCCAATTCCAAAGTTTCAGCCTCAGCCCTTTGGGGAAGGGAACTGTTTGAAAATACCCAAACCACTTAAAAATACAGACGAGGAATTGCATATTCCAGGTGTGAGACTTAGTATAAATAAATAAAAAAAGTAATCAAACCACAGGCCAGCAGAGTGTGGATTAAGGAAAAAAATCCTGTTACAGATAAAGACTTTAAAAGATTTTTCTCAAAGTCTTAAGACTGTTTTGCGTTTCTTTTTTTTAATCCTGTTTTTCTCCCCTTGTTCTCTGCCCTCCCAGATCCTGTATAAGGTAATCTCCACAATACCCATGGCAAAACCATGGTCAGCGCAAAGAATATAACACTCTTGTGAGTGTTGCCATACTGCTAGTTTACATTTTGGCCGGAGACCCAGAATATTCACCAGTTTAGGAGGGCAAATCTACTTTTAAGTGTTTTTGAGCCTCCAAGCCCTAAAAACCTAACATTGTCAGATTGCTGCAGACTATTCCTGCTCTTCATGTACCAACATATTATTAGCATCTGCGGTGTGAGAAAGGTGAAGTGTGGCAGCTGATTTGGCTTTCTCAGGTAACTGATACTCTCTGCCTGTGCTGCTGTTTCCCACACATGGAGCAATGTGGGAAATTGCTAAAAACAACCAACTTGGTCAGGAGCAAAACACCTCCAAGCATGCAGACCACATTACAATAAGTAAAGGAGCTAAACTGGTCTTGGTGCAATTTCTCCTCTACCTTGAATAAAAAAAAAAAAAATTCCAGAGAGAAGAAAAGTAGGTGAGAAAAAGGAGTAGGAGCAATGTTCTACACCTAGGAAATTCAACTCCCTCTGCTTGGGAGCACAGTTCTCGCTGCCAGGCTTCCTCCTAGGAACCAAATCTTTGGTTCTGGAGAGCTTCCCTGTTCACTTCACCTTTTAAGGAAGGAAATGCTTGTTAAACCTTCGAGTTTTCTAAATGTCAAAGCTAAGATGTACAGTCTGAGTCAAGCTGGTGTAATTTATCTTATTTTCCTCTCTTTTTCTTTTTCCACCTACTCAGTAATGTCCAAGGCCTATAAAACTTACCCATCAAAGTTACAAACTTTCATCAATATATGCCTATGGGTTCTCCTTAGACATTGCTGAGGCTGACCTAGCTCCAAGGATCAGAGGCATTCCAGAACGTAAAACCCTGAGAGATGCTGGGAGAGGAGCGTGTATTGAAGAAAAGAAACAAAATAGGACTGGGGCAATTTTGTCTTGACCCCTCTCCATCATACCATTAATTTATGTTTTCTTATACCTGCTGAGAACCAGATCTGAATAAACCATAGACTTCTCATATCAATCACTTCAGTGTAACTAACTCATGCACGTGCTTTTGGTGTGATCTAGCAGTTTTGCAGCATGGAGTAGGCTACAACTTGGAGGTATCCAGTCCTCACGTGGCACACTTCTAATATATGAATACTATGAACAATTATAACCATTGCCACTGACTTCAATATTTTGCCCTGTGGATGTTACTGGATCCATAGGGACCTCGTGTAAAACAGAGCAGTCTGTCATACACAAGCACATTTGTAGTCAAAATTGGGGGATGAGGGGGATTCTTAGCCACAGGAGTGCAAATAAATTTTTTTGCACTTTCATCTCTAAATTAAATATCTGAGACTGACCTTAAATCGACCTTACATTTAGAGAAGTTATGAGGATTGAACCTATTCTAGTCTGGGTACACAACTGCAGTGTTGCAATAGAGTGTTAGATAGGATCAGATGCCAGCAGTGGTTCAAAGCCACAAAACCACCAGATATGAACTCTAGAGTAAAGAAATAAACATTTTTTGTTGTGGGACATTGGACTGTGCTCCCTGTGAGAAATGCTACAGCAGAAAAATAAATGTGCAAGGAATACTGTTTAAACAACACAGCCCTTCCCAAACCAGAGGCAACATATCCCACATTAATTAAAACAGAAAGGAGTTTGGCAACAGCATCGTAGAGCTGTGAGAGGGTGGTGGTCCTCACATCTGAATAAGGGCTCTGGCTGGGGCTTGATGCTTAATAAAGACTTGACTTTGTGCTAACATTGGAGGTATTACAAGTTGCACCTAATATTCTGTATTCAGGTATTCTGGAATCTTCTGGCTTGTTGCACAATAAATGCTTGTTGTTTTTAATTCTAGCCTAGGATTTGCCTATCATGTGAGGATCTAGGAATTTGAATCTGAATTTTAAAAACTTGAGAGTTGGTATCGTGGCTAACATTTCATCATTAACTTATTAGATGCGATAATATGAATTATAGTGTGCTAAAAATCTTTATCTACAAAATCCCATTTGTCATGATCAGTATCAGCATAATGTTGTACACACACAACCACACAATGCGCATTCTGTATTTCCAAAATCTGCTGATAAGCTGCTACTATTATATCTAGCAACTGTCTGAAATAGCCAAATACGTTTCTTTACAAGTCCAGTAAAAGTTCTCCTATGCTTTCATGAGCAGGATGCTCTCTGAATGCCGTACACAGCTGATGAGATCTCATCCTTTCCCTGCTTACATATGTGTCATTCTTTAACCGTATCTATTCTCTTTTGGATCTGTGTCTGCAAGCCAGAAGCTGTTTCCGTTCTCCAGTATCCTCCACTGGACTTTCAGGGATAAAAATGCATTTTAAAACGTGCAATGACGTGGTAAAATGAAAACCTTCTTTTAATATTGTTTGCAAAATTGACAGCTCTACTTAACAGAAGCCGTTAGATTATTTAGAAAATAGCAGCTGCTCTTGTAAAAATGTGTCCTTTTTTTGGGGCATGAAAAATAAACTAGTTGATAAGAGACAGATAAGCCATTTGACTTCTTCTTTGTGTGCCCGGCATGGTATGCAGAACCAATTCTGTACAATCTGATGTTTACAGAGCAATCGTAATGTATGACCTCCTTAGGCAACAGGGACACAAGAAGCCTGTAAAACGCTGAAGCAAGCATTTAATCAGAAGTCTTCATGCTGATCTTTAAAAAATTCAATAAGTTCAAAAAATGTAACTCCTTCTAAAGATAAAAATACCTTTTTCTTTTTTTTTTGCTTCAGGAGTTGCAAATATATCCCAATGAACTCCCAGTGAACCACACAGACCAGACATACTGCTCTTCTTTTTTTAAAGAAAGAAGTAAATAGTAGAGTTCTTCTGAAAGAAACAAATCAAGGGTCTGAAGAAATGCAAATGGTTAAGCAAAGGTGTTGCAAACCAGTATAGTTTAGTAATAACCCAAACAATCACACTTTTTAAATAGGCATTTGAATAGCTATTTCCATGTGAATAAGTTCGAATCTCCTTTTATTATGCATTAACTTCTTTTTTTATTTTAATTTTTTTATTTTGACCTGTTGAAATGAAACTCATGCTTTTGCCAGGTTGTTAGAGGTTTTTGTTTGTTTTTGTTTTGATTTAAGGCAAATGGTGGTTGCAGGAGGCATGATACTGAGTGTGATCTCATACATTATCTAGTTGCTCCACCTTAACTCTACCCTGGGTTTTCTCAAACCACATGCAGGTATTTCCAAAGCCACTGGGTAAAATTCTTTTGGTATCAAAATTTGTGGGAACTTCCATTGCTGACTCAAGCATCATCAGCTCTTTTTTCTGGCTTCAATTGTTCTCCAGAAAACGTCTTTCTAAGGAAACAGATTGCAATAAAATTGTTTAGTTTCAACAAATTCCTGCAGCAAAACCACACAGCTTTGTCTGTGTGTGTGTAAAAATGTAACTCTAAACTTCTCTGCTTCTTTTGGCCTAGTTTTCCACAGCTTCTTATTTTTAGATTATTTTTGTGTTGTTAAGTCCCAGTGCTGATATGTTTTAACTTGACAAATATAAATTGACAAAATATTGTTTTTATAGTACTTTTAAAACCCACTGAGAACAGCTGTTACTGCTGAGAGAGCTGGAAAAGGTAAATTAAATCAGAATGTCTCCCATTTTTGTTGTAATTTAACAATTTGATACCTGAGAAGATAAGGCACTTCAATCACTACTAAGTAGAAGCAACCCTTAATGGCAGCATAACATGCCATTATTTCACTAATGGGATATTAGGAGTGTTAGCAGCAGCAAAACTGTTTCAATGGGTGTGACAGGAAATGTAGGAATTAAAAGTTATGTGATAAAACTAAAGAAGTGGTCAACATTTATAAACAACAACTCCGTTTTTAGCATAGACAGTTATATTTCACACAGCAGTCTGCTGCAGCTTGTAGTGAAATCTGGCTTTAAAACTCTGCAAATGGAAATGCCAATTCTTTACTGGTTCTGGCTGAGATTTCAATCTCTCCTACTCATTTGCTCTGCTAAAATCACACACAAAATTAAGTTAACCACTATATAGGCTGAATGGTTGATTTTATATCTCCCTGGAGCCTAAGTAATCAGGTTTCTTAGGAACTACCTTAGCAGTGCCAATATTATTTAATTTGGGGGGTTTTTAAAGGTGTTTCTTACAGCATGAACCAGATGTGGTATTACTAAACTGTGACAAGTTGCTGAAAGAGGCTGAATAAACAAGGCTTTGCCTCAATCCCAGGCCCTTTCACTTCAAAGGCTTGACTAGTGTCCCAGCAATAGAGATCTTGCACCTCTAGATTTTATCAGTTTCCCTGAAACCATGTGAAGTTTGCCTTGTAATCTTGGCAGCCAGCAAGCGGCTCTGCCTCTGTGGATGCATGTTAACAAGCTGGAGTGCCAAGATGCAGGATGAGCAACCTAAGGCTGCTATTGCTCAGTAATTACAGCAGGCACAGGAGGGAGGACATTCCTGGTGACTAGGCATTTTCTTTGTTTGGTAAGTGGTACTTTGGACCAGGTCTATTTTTTTCTTCCTTCTTTTCATTGCAAGTGACTACCTAGAAATACCTGTTCTAAAAGAAAGCTGGGCAAAAGGTGCTGGTGAACAGAGACATTCCCATTGTTTGGTTTGGGGCTGCAGCAGTGGAAATGTGGGTGCATGCTTCAGAGTATCTCAACGAAAGCATGCATGGAAGACCTGATTATTTGTAAGTGATGCTCTACAGACTCTACAGAGCAAAAGTGCCTCTGGCACTGCAAGCCCCAACCCACAACGGGCAAAGCAGGCACTGCCGAACTTCTGTGTTCCTTCAGCTGCTCTTTGTGACGCCCATGTGTGGGGCACACCCTCTGCTTGGCACTTCCAGTCCAAGGACCAAGCGTCTCTGCTCCTGGCTTCTGCCCTTCAGGCATCCAGAGCAGGGATATGTGCCGGCCAGACTGGAGGCAGGCAGGCTCAGGGGAGAAGAAAACCATTTCAGGGGGTTAATTGAAAGAGAAATACATCTTCAAACACAAGATGCAGAATGGAAGGCTGCAAATGAATGCTGCCATCTGGAAGCTGGCCAAACTGATAAAGCAGAAATGAAATTGAGGGTTAAATGTTTTGGATGCTGAAGGCTTGGAGTTCAAAGAAGAGCTCAAAGAAATTCCCAGACACCAAATCCATACAAAGAGGCTCTAGACAAACACAAGCCTTCTGCAGGACAGCTCTATCCCAAACAGAGTTTCCAAAAGCAATGGTTAAGGGATATATTTCAGCACCTGGGCGCTCTTGTGCAAGGGAAGATGATGCCCACAGCTATGGCTGCAGGGCAGAAGGAGTTGTTTTTCAGAGGGAAATGGCTGAGAAGGGCATCTGCCCATATTGGGCTGGAAGAACAATGTCTAGCTGTGGATGTATCTTCATTGCTTGGTAGAAAGAGGCAGAAGGAAGCTGCATCTGCAGGCCTTAAGGTGAAGGGAACCAGGGCAGGGCTGGAGGTCCCTGCCTTTCCTGGAGCATCAGCTTCTGGCCAGGTCAGGAGGGGAGTACTGTACGCGATGACAACCCAGTATTCACTAGATATATAAGGACTGAGAGATAGCAACTAGAAATTCATGCCTAAATCCCAGGAAGAAAACACCATTTGAAGGATGGTTTCTTTTCCAAAGAAAATCTCCATTTTGGGTCTGCCTGGCCTGCTGTTTTCTACATAGTGGACTGGGAGTAGGAAAGCTGCCTTTTTCCACTGGACCAGAAAGCTGGACACAATACAGAGGATGGGACAACTGGTAATGTGTCTCTTTGATATAATACTCTCCATGACAGGCCCTTCTGGTGGTTTCATGACAAGGACCCCAGCACTGACCCTTCCCTAGAGGCTATATGACAAGATCACCGTGGTCTTCAGACAGCCTGTTTCTAACCAGCTGAGATCAGAGTCCTTTACAAATGAGGTTTGCGTTGTTATCTCATGCTCCAGTGGGGTATGAGAATGGCACAACGACAGCATGGCACAGCTGCATGAAAAAATCCTACTGCAGGAATTACATTTACAGGTGGGAAAACCTTAGTTGTAGTATCAACACTTTTAGAGCAGGTGCATAACTATGCCATAGCGCTGGAGCAAGGCTAGAGTTCAAGAGTTAGCTAATTGTATCTCTCTCAAAAAGGAATTGCCTCAGACCAGTTAATTGTCAAGATAACGAACTGCAGCAATTCTCCTTGTTTGGAGCTCGGCCACTAACACTGATCTGAACTGTATTTAAACTCTTGATGACAGAGACTGAAAAAGATATTGCAGTACTGGAGGTACAGGTTCCTAAAGTAAAACTGCATGTACAGCTGGAGTTGAGAGGCAGCAAGGGCATGCAAGTACACATCCTGCATATCCTTTAGATATGAAGAAATTCCCTGGGGCACTGACTCCAGTGCCTGGACAGGTAGAGTTCATCTTGAATCTTTGGGAGTGATTGAGGTCCAAAAAAATAATACAGTACCCATCAAGTCTCCATTTCTGCAATATGAGATAACACAGGCAGAAATTTTAGCTCTCCGTTTCCAAAAAAAAAAAAAAGAAACAGACCCCAAAAGCAGTGATTTGATGTTACTGAGGTTTTTCTGTTAGCTGCAAGAAAAAGCTCTCTTGATGCCATGAATCCCATGGCGTTGTATTCTCCCAAGTCCCAGGTCACTACTGAATTTTTATCTTCTGTGGAGCAGTAGACATGGACGAGTATGAAGGAGACAAAAAGCAGAAGAAAGCTTCATAAAATTCAGGCTTATCGCAATAACTGTCCTCCATTTCTACTGAAAGTGCAGTAGACAGCACCAGGTAAAATGAAATTACGTAAGTTCTTGTGCTAGACCTTCTCCTCTCACTGCCAGGCATTCCTTCCCCCACAAGAGAAACACGGACCAGAATAAATCCCATACATTGACTTAGGGGAACTGAAAAGAATCAGGCATGAGCAATACCATCTCCGAAGGATGCTCCAGACATGCTTAAGTTGGGGAGTGGGACTGAGTTCCCTTGGACTTCACTGGGATGCTCCTCCAAAGAAGCCAGGACAAAGCCTCTGCTGCTACTCGCATCTGCTATGAATGGAGCAGGACACATTGAAGTCTCTTCTGTTTGTGCTCCATCAGTGCTTTTTGGTGTTAGAGCAGGAATGCTTTCGGAAGTTCTTTCATGCTGATGGTTTAAGCAGAAATAATGTCAGGTAAAGACCTTTGACAAAGACAACCCAACTGGCACACCCTCTTTGGGAAAAGGATGCATTGAAAGAAAAATGGTTGTTGATGACTGTGTGACTATGTCGGTGCCTAAAAAAGCATCAACATGAGAAATTAGCCAGACAGATTGTTTCAGAGTATTTCTTTTGAATGGTCTACTCTAGGAAGGAAATACTTTCTTTCTCATGTTGTTCAGAATAACCATTCTTTAAATCCATTGAATTTAGAAGAGCAAAGTGGCTTTTATTTTGAAGTAAGTGCATCCACAGCTAGAGTTCTTTCAAAATAGCTGATCTGGTCATTGCCACATGTAAACAAGCCCTTATAAACTGATGGGGATGGTAAGGAATTCATGAAGGCATGGCCCAGGACTTCTTGCTCAGCTTGCAACACTTACTTACGCCTATGTTCCTCAAGGCTAGTATAGTGATCAACAGAGCTTACAGAAAGCCAGGTTCATTTTAAACAACATCATCATATGCTTGAAAAAGAAATGAGCTTTTGAAACTGTCTTCTCCTGTTGTCTCCTCAAGTTCCAAGTCTATCTTGAGAGAACTGATCCTCACTTTTTAATACCACAGTCATCTAGGATTTAGCAGATCTCAGATGTTTTGACTGCCCATAAGGTTGGGTCTAAGGCTGGCAGGGACTGGAGATGAAGTGTGTGCAGCCTCTTCTAGAACAAGCGACTGAAAAATGGCAACTTTACATTGCTTGCAGCTAGTTTCTTGGCTTTGGCTGCAGTAGAAAAGTCTTGCTGTGTGCAGATTGCAAGAAAGGCTTAAATAAGGCAGAAAACTACAGAAAGAACAGATCTTTGCAGAATGCGTTATGTCATCTTGTGCAATATGTAGAATGCTTATCTGTTTTTGTTCCCAAGACTTCTGTACTGCTGGAGTACTTCTGAGAAAGAAAGGGCCATCTCAGACTAGAAATCTGGGCTGAGGTTGCTCTGACTGTGTTTGTGGTGGCTTACTGCATGTGTCCACACAGTGTGGCAGCAGCAAGAGCTATGTGGGAGATGCACAGTGACCTAGATCAGCACCCCTAATTCTTGCAGCAGTTCTAGTTGCTCTGTCCTGTGCAAGTGTGATGTGAACCAAATACCAGTCATGTTAGAGAGTGACCTTGTTTTCTTAGAGAAACCTGTGTAAAAATGGATATAACAACACTCTTGACACCTACCTCACAGGATGTTGTGAAGCTTAATTAAATGTGAGCAAAAGCAAAAAGCATTTTGAGATCCTTAGATGAAAGAAGTTTTTATAAATGCAAATTATAATAATTATGGCTAGTAACCACCATCAACTACTGAAACAATTAATTCAGGTTGCCACAGGCCATCACAACAACGTGTGCAAAGAAGCATCAGCCATTTAATGACATATATGTTGCGTGAGAATTCTAATCCTTAAAAATGCTGTAAACAAAGAGGAAAAAACTAGACACTTTGGGCTTGCACCTGCCTGGTGCAGTTGGTGGAAGTTTCCTCTACTGCTGCCATCCCCCCTGTGTTTACATTGCAACTCTTTCCCTAGAAGAGCCCACCTCAGAGGTTGCATCAGTGGCGTCATTTTAACTCTGTATGATTTTTGCATTTTATGTTGCAAGGAAACTGAAAATGACTGCAAGTAACTTGGCTCACAAAAAATTGGGAAATACATAAACATAACTCTGGTTTTTGTTAATTCTCCCTCTCACCCCCTCTCCCAGGCCCTGACTCAGCCTGCCTATAGCATCAGGGAATAGACTTTAGCTACAGGGTATTATCCAGCTGACTTTCCAAGGGTGAAAACAAAAGCTAAGTAATCAAGATGTGTCTGGTCAAATACTTAAAGGCCCAGTGCACACATTTAGTTGACAACTGACTGAAATCTGAACCATTTTGCTCAGCCTTTCTTGCTACTTCAAAACTGATTTGAGCTTAAATAGCTAAAACCTACAGGTGTTTAAATGCTCTCCCTTGTCAGCAGAACAGCCTCATCAGACATGGTCTGAGGATGTGGTCAGACTGGGAGAGATATCCTAAGACCCCACAGGTGAATCCCAAAGAGCAGGCTAGCCCACCTGTGCCCCTCAGGCTTATTTCATTGCTTGTCTTTAAAGACGAAAATGCAGAAGAGTAGTAGTTACTAAGCACCCAACTTACCAAAGCAATTAGGCTAAATGCACTGCAGCTAGAAATTTAAGCAATGCACTGAATTTAATTTGAGAATCCATGGTCATAAGACTGAAACCTTTAACATTTAACCTAGCAGCAAATTAAATCAGCTTTCTGATCAAGTGAAAAATTCTGTGCTATTGAAGTTTGAAAGTGTGAAGCACACATTTATTAAAAGGATTTTTTTTTCCTTTTTCTTTTAATGAAGAAAAACTTGGGACCAGCTAGTTGCCTAATCCAAATAACAAAAATGGGAATAGTATCTGTAAATTAAGTCCAAATTACAAAGCTGTATTTTTCTGGCATCTGCCAGACTAATGTGATCACAGTCAGTGGGTTTCATGGAACAAAAAATGTTACACTTGTTGGAAGGTTGTATAGACTGAACTTACCCATATCAATGAGCTCAACACCGGCAGAGATTAACCAAAGCTAGCTTTCCACATACCAAACTTGAAAATGCCTATGTATTTTTTCAGTCCCTTTAAAATTAATTACTACAATGCTTTTTGTCCTTCAAGAATTAGGATGCTAAGTTGGGAATTCCTTGGATAAGTTTTCATAAAATGAGGGCCAGGTTTTGATGGGGTTTCTGTGTAGTGTTTATCTGCATAGAAAATTGGCTACACTGGTGCAATGTATAGCAAACAACAATAGGTACCAACATGTATTTCAAACCTCCAAAGTCTAAAACCTTATTGTGATGTGTATATGTGCAAAGTTGTGTGTTTGTGCATGCATATATATACACACAAAACACGCATACTGACATCCTGTTGCTAAGCTCTCTTAATGACACACTGTGCTCTGTTCAAGGTCTCTTGGCTAAATTCTACATCACAAGATAAAACTTGGATGCATTTTCTAAATGCACCTCAATGCTTGACATAAAAGGACATAAAAAGAAGTTGGGGTATTAGAGCACGCCTTGTTTTAACCATCTCCTGAGCACCCTGACCGACACTTCACAATTCACAAGAAAGGTGTGGCTAACAAAGCCACTGAAGCAGATATAAGGGCAGGTCCTCCCTGATAGCCATTTACAGCCTGTCACTCACTCATTGCAGTGCTTTGCTGCACAGACTTGCTGATAACCACCAGCACATTCTGTGGTTTGGATGCCCAAAGGCCTTAAAAGACGATGTGACCATATTGGCATCTGAAAACCGCAACTGATGGGTTGACACTTTTCCCCCACCCCTTGCATTAGAAGAGACTAATTTAGAGTGAAAACATGAAACTTTGAAAAGGGGACAACTACCCTTCTGAAGGAGAAACGCCACCTTGTAGAAACAGCAGGGTTTTCATTCCCAGGCTGTTCCTTCCACTCCCTGGAAAGATCTTCATCTAACTGGTAACCCCCAATTACAGAGTGGCATGAATACCAGTGTGGTTTTTCCTTTTAAAACCTCACGGAGGTAGTTTACACTATATGATGCCTTCTGCAAACACAAATACTTTCTCCCTGCCTATTTGAATAAACATTGTCAGCAGGAGCAGTGGTTGTGGATGCCACCTGGGAAGCTCAGAGCCCAGGAGGCAGCTGTGGGCAGTTCTTGATGTCACCTGTGCTTCTGAGGGGAACCAGGAGGATAGTCCATGGGAAGAGATGCAAAGAGCTAATGCCTGATGCCAGGGAAAAAAAATCACCATGGCCTCAGTGTCCCATTTCATTCCCTTTCTTGCTCCTCCTCTCATTGAAGTAGACAACAGGAGTTTAGAGATGAGAATTTGTCCCAGACACATGCTCACTTTTTCAGAAAAAAAAACATGTTTTTAAGAGCAGGTAGTTAACCTACACTGCATTCTCTGATACCTGCTGAACACAGCATTGTTTGTCAGCCACTCCTTTCATCACTGAAAGTGCATTCTATATCCATGGAAAGCAATTAATAGTCAATAAGGAAAGTTCACCGTTACAAAGCACCTTTTCACATTCCTGCACTGCCACAGAGATCTTTTTCTTTCCTTACATGCCACCACCAGTCTTTCTCACACAGACATGCATCACCCAGAGATCTTTGCTATCTACCTGGCTGTCACGTTGTCCTTGCAGTCCTTCCTTACAGATTGACTCTCCTTCTTTTCTGACTTAGGGCGGAAACTCTTCCTTGCACTTCATGTTTTATGGGACGTTTTGGGACTGATTTAGGCTGCAGGTGGGAACTCAGCCCACTGCAGGGAGAAGGGATCAGTCAAAAGGAAACTGTCACCATGATCCCTTGTGATCTGTGAAGAGTGGCTTTAAGCAATACTCTGTCTACAAGAACAGTGCTCTTCTTGAAGCAGGCTTACAGATCTCTGCTGGTTTTGGGTCTATTTTACTATGATTTTTCTTCAAAATCAGCAAAATTACCTCTGGACTCACCTAAACTAACTCTGTGTGGGAATGCTATTGAGCAGCTTGTACCTGGCCTTGCAGCCTCTATTTATACCTTGCTGGGGCCTTGATTGAGCAGGGTGTACAGCCAGCTACAGCAGCCAGTGCTGGGGGTTCTTGAACTGCTAGCCCAGCTGGCAATTTCATCTGCTCCCTTTGTACCACAAACAAGAAGCCTTGTGGTCTGAAACCACATGTAAAAATAAGGAGTTCAATTTATATTTCGAAATCAAAACAGATTGTAGGATAGCAGGAACTTTCAAGCCTTCATCACTACCAATATAAAGAAAGATTTAATAACTGCTATTTAAAATGGTAGAAAGCAAAAGAGAGTAGGATACAAATAAACTAAAGTATAGGAGACAGCCTTCGAGGCAAGCTGAGTAGCACAAGTATGGAAGAATATCATTGTGGCAGCTCTCAATATGAAAACGGTCAAGGAGGATGATCAGGGGACTGGAGCACCTCCCATATGAAGACAGGCTGGGAAAGTTGGGGCTGTTCAGCCTGGAGAAGAGAAGGCTGCGTGGAGACCTCATAGCAGCCTTCCAGTATCTGAAGGGGGCCTATAGGGATGCTGGGGAGGGACTCTTCATTAGGGACTGTAGTGACAGGACAAGGGGTAATGGGTTCAAACTTAAACAGGAGAGGTTTAGATTGGATATAAGGAAGAAATTCTTTCCTGTTAGGGTGGTGAGGCACTGGAATGGGTTGCCCAGGGAGGTTGTGAGTGCTCCATCCCTGGCGGTGTTTAAGGCCAGGTTGGATGAAGCCTTGCATGGCACGGTTTAGTGTGAGGTGTCCCTGCTTATGGTGGGGGGGTTTGAACTAGATGATCTTAAGGTCCTTTCCAACCCTAACTATTCTATGATTCTATAATCTTGCATTAGCAGGTGGTTGGGACCATTTCATCAGGCATCTTTTCTATTCCTAATACCTATAATTTTCTATTATAAAGGCAAGGTCAAATTAGCACATGAGAATTTACCTTCCCCACCCCCATCGTGAAGGGGGCAGGGCTACCAAATTTTGGAGGTCTTTGCCCTCATAATGAAAACTGCAGCTACCCAACACGGGGAACTGTAGCAGAGATGGCACTGGAGGATCCTTGCCTTGGCTAGGATTACTCTGGGCTGTACAGCGCATGCTCAGGACTAACCACTCCTACATCATGCAATTACTAGAAAACTGGAAGTAGCTAAAAGAAAAGCCAGCGTGCTCAGATGCTTATCACAGCAACATGGTGCTACTCCAGATTTAATCTATCAATATAAAAAACCCTCACCAAGTTCAAGCGATGCTCACAATCTCTTCCATCTCAAAGGAGAAGTTGAAGCTGAAGCCAAACAAACTTCTTGCACAACAGATTCCCTGATCCTGGTCCAGGCCAAGCCAATTTAGCCATTATGCTGACCTGATCTAAATCTGGGTAAAGTTAATGGTGGAAACATTCCTAGTTTCAAACATGAGGCAAAAAATTGCTATCTTACAAGTACTTGGGGTATTCTCAACACTTGAGGCAACTGGTATTTTTTAAAAAAATTAGTTTTCTTCTGAAAATCCTTTTTTTCCCCCCTAAAACCCCGATTCTTATTTTAAAATTGTACTTTCAAAACTCCACATAACCAAAACCTGTTTGCCACCTTTGCCATCTCTTTTTGAGAAATGCCTGAAACTTTGTTTGAAAACAACTGCAACCTCCTTAATATAAGTCATGTTTTTACTATTTCTACTATTTTTTTTCTACTATTTCTACTATTTGCCATTGATACATCAAAATAAGGTAGTATTTCAGAAACAAAAACATGCTTTAAAACTAATTTTAAAAGTTTTTAGGTCCTTTTCTTCTGAACGTGTGGAACTTTAGGTTGTTTTTCTAATGCAGTATTTTAACCAACTTGTGCAGGACCCATTTATAAAGCATCATGATTAAGCATCAGCCTACATGAGTAATTTAACATTTGACTATGGGCAAGGCAGTTTACCTCCTGCAGACTGCAAATTACTAGTAGTATTGACTGTTTCTTTTGCCTCGAAATAGGGTGTCAAGATCACTGTGTGCAGAAGCTGTTGTCCTGGTTTTGTAAATATTGCACTTCTTTAACAACTGCAGCACCACTAACGTTAGATACACTGAATGAAATGCAGATTCATCTGTTAGTAAATAACTACAATGAGGTGATGGAAAAAAACTGAAATAAAATGTTTCCTGCTTTCTTCAACCTCTTCCTTCCTCTCTGTTGCAGACTGTATTTTCCCTGAGTTGAAAATGAGAAGTTTAGGATGGGGTGGTATCCCTCTACACCCCGGAACAGGATTTGTGTACCATGGTTGTTGTCACACTGACACCTAATGGCAGATATAAACTCGAGTATTACGGCTGATTTCCCAGGGGTCTGTTTTCACCCTGTGTTGGAAAAATTCCTTCAAATTATAGAAAACAAGTGAGCTTAGAAAATGGAATTCACCTGACTGTGTGGTTAAACTCAGGAAAGGCAGTGCTGGAAATGCAACACCAGACAGGAGAAGCTGAGGGCACAGTGTGACGCATGAGGGGCTGTGGCATGGGACTTGGATGCTGCTTAAAGGATGGGCAGCCTCTTACAGAGAGCTCATACAGGCCCCAAAGGAAAACAAAAGCATTTAAGGCTAGAATGAACTGGCCAAACTCATCCAGTAAGTTGGTGATGGCTGGTAAGGTCTAATTTTACCCAGTCCCTCACCTGCGGTGTTGTTTCTGATCCAAGTAAGTTGGCAGCAAAGCTCTCAAACACACAAGGGAATAGGTTGGGATGGTATACTTGATAATAACATATGAAAATAAGGCACTGACTAATGCTCATGCTTCCTTCAGGAATTACTGAGGAAATCAGAATTCTTTCTGGAATGTTTTACTTTTAAAATACTGCTTATTACAGTGATTAGAGTGGAATGCTGTGGTCCTAATTCTTCCCTTACATACCTAAGAGAAGACAGCAGCATAGTCAGCAGGACAATCTGGGCTTACAGTGCAGCAGACGAGGCTCCATATCCACGGCTATGAGCTAAACATCTTGCCATTTGGTAGCTAAAAGCAAAAGCCTAAGGTAAGCACTTTGTAGCTGTTTTCATTTGTCCACAATGCATCCTATATAGTAAAATAAATAATTAATTGTAGCCATAATCTTTCATCTGGTTAATAAAAGTTTGCATTATTTACGCAGAGGTGTGATGAAATGTAGCAATAAACTTCAAATGATGATTCAGGAGAAGTTTAGACTGGGTCCCAAGTCCTTCGTCCTCTGAGTTATGTGGTGCGGTCAGAGGGTGAGCTGAGGTAGGGTTCCTGATGGTGCATGAGCAGCAATGCTTCCAACTGACATAAGATCAAGTCCTGGGCTCATTCTACAAAGTCTCTGGGATGGCCACAGAATCTGCTCTGCAGGATTGTTTGGATACCTGAGGAGGATTTTCAGTAGTAAGCAAAGGAAATGACTAAATTTAGCAGAGGTATAGGAGTAATCATAATAAGATGTAACAGAAGGTACATTATATCAAGCAAAAAATATAAGCTAGCAGTTTATATGAAACAATGTTGTATTTTGGAAAAAAATGGAAATGATATGTAGGTTTTTAGCACAATTCTACCAGAAAGAATATTGTCTTCCACATTCTTTTACAGTGAAAGTTTAAAAACTATCACTTAAGTGGTTAATCCATAGGATCTAATTTAAGTGAGAACTATATGTTGACTTTTTACTGATCTTGTGGTATGTAGGGACTCAAAGCTGCTCTCGGCCATCAGGGCTGAAAAGCAGCAAGAAAGTCCTTGTAGCTCCTGCCACTGGTTCCTCATGAGAAGTCAGGCTGAGCTCTGAGCACCATCCAGACAGGGCCGGTGGAATCAGGCACAGCAGGCCTCAGTGCTGAAATCAAACAGAGCCTTACAGACATGCAAGGCAATGGTGTGTGTGGGGGAAGCTGTGCCCTCCCAGAGGGCAGAGGAGAAGCAGGGAAAAGGGTGTTGTGGAGCCTGAGCTCCAGGGGAAGGTGTGTATTTGCAGCCAGGCCCTGGGCTGGGAGGGCAGGAGGCAGAAATCAAGTGGCTGTTGCATCTTAGGTTATCATAAAGATGAAAAGGTGGGACACTGGCAGTGTACTTGTAGTAACTGATTATAATGATCAACATATATGCTTATAAGCTATTATTAATCATGTCTTTTCATTATATTATTATATTTTGCCATTTCATAACGTCAGCATTGCAGAGATGCTGCCTCAAAATCTATTTTTAGGACTGAACTTTACAGTTTGAAATCTACCATGATGCAGGACTTCTGGCATCTTGAACGCTGTGGAAAATATTATAGAAGGGCAGATATTACTCCTGCATGAGTTCAGGATTTGCAGCAGTTTCATGGCACCAAGATTTAAAGTAAAAAGATTGGTGCAGACCAATAGGATGAGTATTGTAAAAGGTATTTTAAACAGCTGAAATGATATACAGAGTGTATATTGAGGGAAGGAAAAAAGTCATTAAATCTGGATGTACTTATTGCCTTGCATTAGGTGCTGTTGATCAGTTTTTCACCAAGGCTTTCCCTTAAACAGCTTACTCTTCCGGCCAAGTTTGGCACGTTAGAAAGTGCAAGACTGACAACAGCGATGGGTGCAAAGCTCACTCTCGGTCCCCACTGAGCTTTTCCGAATGGTTTTCACCACTGACATCCTGATTAGAATGTCACCAGCCCTGAGACAGGATTTTAACAGGGAGCTTGGCTTTGTTACTCTGAATGCATTTAACAAGAACTAACATCAGGTCATCAAACACCTTCGCTTTTGTTGCGGGAGTTTTTCAGGGGTGAACTGTCAAGCAGTCTCTTGTGCAGCATTCTTTGGAGGAAAACAGCCTCAACCTCTGATTTTGCCACAGGCAATTCCACGGTATCCCCACTTAAGGGCCTGTGGTGTGGCTGAGGAGTGTAGTGAAAGAGAAGGCAATAAATAAATAGTCCTTCTACGTTTTTGCTTGTTTGTTTGATCAGAAACCAGATGTACAAAGATTCTCTTATTTATGTGAGTGGGTCCTTCTGAGCACAGGAATCTGAAGCCTTCCCCTGATGTTCACTATGCTATATCTGATCACCGCTTCTAAAACTCGTCCACACAGGGAATATTTGATGATAATTCTTTAGTAGGTGATTATAAAAAGACTTAATGTTGAATTATCATAATCGAACATTAAATTGACACCTCACATCAGCCCATCATTATACCTCTTTTCTAATTCCCCTGCTGTCATGCCACTGATGTGATGAATTGTAGCCTGTCACATCACGTTACGTTACGCAGAACAAACAGGACAAAACACATACCAGCTGCCATGCAAATATGTGTTTGCCAACTCTTTTCGGTGCACAGAAATGCAATCAGTGAATTCTCTATCAGAAAACTAGAGGCTCAAGGATGGCTCTAGGGTGTGTGAGACAAACATGCCTCTGACACACCGTGAATGCACAGATACCCAGCTCTCAACCAGCCACAGCCATTACAAAAATGCCTCCTCCTGTGATTATTTCTTGTTCTTTCAGAAAAAAAGCAGCAGCAAATTCTCTGGCTGCTGCTATCATGAAACAAAATATAAATATGTAATAATTAATCCAGTCCTTGTGTTCAGATTTGGAGCTATTTTTATGGCTGGCCAGATTTTGGCTGTGTATGTGTAAATATAACACCCACTTATGTACACACACACGTGCATAGTAGGAGACGTGTGAATATACATTATGTGGCTTTTAACTGCAGTCTTTTAGCCCGCATGTGGGCCTTTTGAAGCTAATGGGAGATTTACCAGGGGCTTTTTCACAGAGCTGTAGGCAAGACTGGAATCCAGAACATATGAATATTATATTATAATGATACACTGTAAATTATCCAGTTTGACCTACAGTAAATTAGAGGCCATTAAATTTCATCCAGGTATCCTACACCAAGCCAGAAAAACTTGTGTTTGACTAACGCATGAATTGTATTTGGCTAAAACCTATTTCCCAGAAAGGTATTCATTTAGTCTCCATGCAAAGACACTTTCCATGCATCAATTTCTTTGATAGTTTGTTTCAACAGTTATTTTAACTATGTGTGGTTTTTATTTAAATTGACTCCAGTCTATGGAGTTAGTGCTGAGAAGTCTAATTCCAACTTAATTTCCTAGCTATAATGTCAATGGATACCGACTTGCCTCTCTTTGCTTCAATGCCATGCCATGAGCATCCCTTCTAGATCTTTTATGACAGACTAATTTATCATGTAAAATCCTTATCAAAGAGTATCTTTGTGAATTGTTTTCACTTTTGTAACTTACTTCTTGATATGTTGCCATGGAAAATAATTAGCATCACCCATTCTTTATGTGCATCAGCTTTGCTGGAGGTTATAGGGATAAAATGGAAATATACTGCAAAGATCTGGGATGTGAAACCTCACATACTTTTCAATAAACTAACCATTAGTAGAATAAATACAGATCAGACACAGAAAACTCCTTTTAGTTTCCAGAATTTGGAAATACTGTAATTATAAACCAGTCATAGCATGTGGCTATACAGACAAAAAACCCCCACCAAAACAACAAAACATACTCCCTAAAACTGGCTCTTACAGTTACTGATTCTTCTTATTTTCCATGCAACACATCATCTAAAATGAAGGCAAAAAATTGTTAATCAACAAAAAATTGTGACTTCTTGGTAAGACTTTTTCATATTAAACAGGGCATAATTTTACTACTGACAGACATTACAAAATAGTAAGATCATTAAAATGAAAATATTAAGGAGAATAGTATATAGTGGTGCTTTTTAAATCAGGTTCGATAGTGAGCAAACTATATCAGAATAAGGAAAGGAAAAAATGGAATGCCATGATTATTCTAAAGCTTGACACAAAACTATAAATCTCTTTCAAGTGAAGATACACAGATCTTGGTGTAAACCTCTGCAGCTAAGCAAACTAGCTAGCCTTTGATGTACTTATAATTATTAGGGGCTGCAGATTATGTCTTTAGGCCAAGCTGTCTAGCAGTGGAAAGGTATAGATCAAAACTGACATCATGACACAAGTAAGCAGAGAGGTGAGATGAGGTGGAGCATCAAAAATAGTTTGGCATTACTACAGACCTTAAGTAAAACGAACGACTCCACTTCTAGAAAAGAACACATGGAGGGGAGCACTTAGTGCCCGTGACCTCTTAATGGAGTAAACTCCTCACTACTAGTGGGAAAATTAGAAATTTCGTCAAGAAAAAGCTAAACATCAGAATAAAGAAGATCCAGCAGATACACTTAGTTATATGGGAACATATTGCTGCACTTCCAAGGAAGTAGATATGCCAGGCTATGCACTCAGAACTACCACTGCAGTAGGCTTCCATGCCATAAGTGCTGGGTTCCACCAGCTCCTCTTGAAACCAGGGGACTCAAGCAACCTATATCAAGTAAGGCATCCTTGATATGGACACAATATCTGGTAAGAGCCACAGGCTCTTTACACCAGGCACTTTGTAATTTTTTTTCTGTAGAGAGCAGGAGTTCCGGTCATGCCAGGCCTACACATGAGCTTGCTATTGCTGAAACCCCCATTCAAAGTCCACTAGAGATGGTGGAAATATTTCATTGTGTTTAGTGGGATTTGTATCAAATGCTGTGTGTCGCTTAATATGAGAGTGTATACATGAGCACAGTTAAATCATTTCAAATTACTATGGATCTTCAAAGACACTCATCTTGTGTGGCATAAAATTTAGAAAGTGCTTGTGGAAACTGATTTCTTCCCATAGGTGAACTGCCAATCATACTTCAAAAACATTTTTCATTAAAAATGTTCTGTCTCTCTGAGGAAAAAGTCACATTTAGAAAAATAAAGGCAAAGGATTTGATCCCAGAGGTTTTGATTGACTTAAACTGAAAATGTAAATAAATAAATGGGAGATCTAATATTTACACTGAAGGAAGTAGAGCTCCAAAAAAATGTAGCATGAGCAGGTGTCCCCTGAGTCTTTCCAGATAGTTGTTCATCTGTGCACCAGATAGTACCTTTTAACCATATCATAAACATGTTACACAGTGAAATAACAATCATGGTATGCAATACAAGGTTAAGATTCTCAGTTAACTTGAAACTTGATAGCAAGGGAAAGATGCATGTGCCAACAAAAAGTTGGAAATGAAGAAGGCTTTGTTATCAGCATCAGAGAAGGCATATGAGGGTAAGGAAGAAGTCTACTGCTTGATAGATGAAAGGACTCACCAGGGATCAGAAGAGGAATAAATGTTATCAACTAGGCTAATGAAGGGGAAGAGAAGGTTACAGAAACAGAGAGACAATTCTAAACATGGACTTGAAATGCAAGCAGGCTTGCCAGCACTGTCAGAAATAGGGGAAGAGATGACTAAATTACAAGTGATTTGGAGGTAGCAGACTGTATACAAGACCAGACTGGTATCTCCGACACACTGTATGGAAGACAAAACACAATAGCATGTGTCATTATTAATTATCACAAATAGTGTGTAAGCCATTCAACATAAAATAGTTATCACAGACTAAGAAGAAATGAAGAAGTTCTCCACTTAAGGTTCAAACTGGCGACATTCCTTGCCAGTACGGTGAAATACTTAGGGCCTCTATATTTTAAATACCATTTCATGAATTGTGTGGGAAATTAGACTTCAGTCTCTGTGAGAACTGATAAGATTTCCAATCTCACTTTCAAACATTATGGAGTATTTCCAGAAATGTTTTAAAATTCAGTTTTAAGTGGAAAAAAACCTCAATGATTTTCATTAGACATAACTGAACCACCAAAACATTAGTCAGTCTCATCTAGCATTTCAGAACAATGAAATTATCTCAACATCAGTGTTTTACTAAGAGACCTCTGTTAAAAATGTTGCCTAAAAATTAGCATTACTAACATTATGAATTTAATTCTCACAAGAAATACAAGGTTTCCCAATTTGCCTTTCAACTATGCAGCACTTATCTATCTTGTCATAACATGAATCCCTTTTGGGTGAAAGCTATTGATTCAAAGGTTAAAATCATCTTGCTAGGCTCTAATGCAATTTGTTGGAAGTTGGCCTTGGGAAACTTTCTGACACTGACTACATATCCTCTTCATTGGATATTCATTGAGCAATGATGTCTGAAAGGCTGAGTTCTTCACCTCCATGATCACTATTAGTTATGGCATTTCTTAACAGGCTGTGCTATGTCAGTTCTTTGCAACTCAGGTTTTACATTAGCAACATACAGTTTACAGCATTGAAAAGACACACTCTTCCACCATGGACAATATTGTTCCAGGAGCATATATACAAGAACACATTCATAAACAGGATCAGCAACCTACAAATAGTGTTAACATTGAAGAAAGTCCTCTCTGTTTTAATCAAGTTAAATGAGGTGCACACCATACATTTTAGGCAAATTAAGTGAGATCTCCCTGACCTCACTAAGGAACTCGTAGATCAACTACAGAAATAATTCAACAGGAAATCTCTGGCAGAGGAACCCACAGTATCTATGGCCACTGGTCTGCTGACAAAATGGTAGTAAGGGAAGAATAGGCACCTAAGCAGTCTCTGAGATGTACAGGACCATTAGTTCAATCTTCTTATGCCTCAAGATGCATTTTCACAGGCTGTCAAACATAAAATTTTATGAGAATAGTTTTCATTATAAGATTTTAATCAGTTGAACCAAATATCCAATTCTGCCAAAACCACAGCAGCAAGCTCACTTGACACTTGATTTTGCTCAGCAATATTCGCACCAAACTACTACGCTCTGAAGGTCTACAGGTGTTTTTACCACATACAGCTAGACATTCTTAGCTTTGACAGTGGCATCCTCAAAACAGTGTATAGCAAACTGCAATCATGTGATGAACTGAGAATAGCTAAAATTAAGAACATTTTAAAAGAATCCATCTATTCTTAGTTTTATCTTGACACAAATCTTGATATATGTGAACAATCCACCAATGATTATAGAACTCTGGATGACATCTATAAATTTCAGCTGAAGTTATATTGCCATTCTACATTATATGTAGAAGCTTGAAACTTTTCCAGAAGTCCAAGTTTGAAATATATTAGGTTTGAAGTGAGCCCTGTCCACAGAAATATCCTGACAAATTAAATATATCTGGGGCAAGATGGAGCACTTTCAAGGGCTTGGGAAGCAGCCAGGATCATCGACTCATGTTATTTTCTAGTACTGTTGAGCTGAACCTTGGTCATGGCCTAGCTCAGGAAACATCACCAGATGTTGATAGATGAGAACAATTCACATTTGTACTATTTAGGACCAAATATTATATTGTAATATATATGAAACATACTGTAGAGAGGACAGATATTATCTAGGGGGGTATTCAGTATAACTTGGAATCAATAGCACCAATTGCACCTTATTCCCTCTGTTTGCTTAGGTGGTTGCCTTCTTGAGAAGCCTAAAGTGGGTGCTCAAGAAGTTTGGGATTTGATCTGAAAAGTGTGACCACTTGTAAACTGAGTGGCTGAAAGCTCCAGAGAGCAGGGACTAGATGAAGAGGACTAGGTTTAGGAGATGGTTTGGGGCAGGGAGGTGTTTGGATTAGCAGTTTAAAACTTCTGGCTCTGGCATGAGCTTTTCTTTCCCTCCCCAAATGTTAGAGAAATAGAATAATTCTAAAAAAAAGCACTTCTTATCTTTTGTTTTCACTGAGTCAGCAAAGTTTAGGCCTCTTAATGACATCTTCTTTGCTAACAACAGTTTATGAAATAAAAACATCATCAAGAAAAGATGCTGAAATAACGATTAGAAAAAACCTGTGGATAAGATTTCACGTGATTAAGGTGAGATCCAATCTGCAGTGAAAGGAACTCATGGAAGATTACTATTTATTTTCATATAAAATGAATTGGATGCAAATTCATTACTGTTTATAAACTCAATCTCAGTGACAGTTTGTCCCTGGGGCATCAAATAGTATTTTAAATCATTCTTATAGTTAATTATTCAGCAAATGAGAGCACTTTAAAGACTTTATCATATAAAATTACTTTAATAATTTATGCTTATGGAGCATTACAGAGCTAACTGTAGGACTGCTCTGCAGGAGGGGAAAGTTGTGTGCCTGCATGTTTACAACTGAATTGCAGTAACGCAAATATTACATATGATATGCAATTTGTGAGGAATCTGATATACATTTGTGAGCACCTCAGGTTTCTTCCCTATCCCTCTCTTTGCATATATGTCTATAAAACTATATAAGGCTCTCAGTAAACTTAAAAACTTCAGGAATCTAGTAACAGGGTAAGTTTGCAGGAAATTAAATGAAGACACAGACTGAAGCTTAAATTTTCTGGATTAAGTGTAAGAATCTTAGGTATCTTAGTTGTCTTAGGTACAGAGGACAACTACCTAAGAAGTAGGAGAAGAGAAGAGAAGAGAAGAGAAGAGAAGAGAAGAGAAGAGAAGAGAAGAGAAGAGAAGAGAAGAGAAGAGCAAGGGAAATGTAACTGTACACTATAAAGAGTGCCCAATAACAAATGACCTAAACAAATGCTGGTTTTGGCAATTCTAGTGATGAAAGGGCTTGCCTAATAGCCCAGTTATGGTGTAAAAAATGCTTAAAGTGACTTAAGCTTGAAAATTAACGACTTTTTCTGAAGAAAAGAGTTCAGGACAGGCACTACTTGATTTCTACTATGCTGGAGAGAGGAGGTGATACTGTACTGTATATTTGTATGGCTTTTGCTTGTATGCTCTGAGTAAACACCAAGATGCGCAGTTCTAGAAGAATCCTATGTTACTCAAGATCTGAAAGGTTTTTTGACTCCTTCTGAGTTTTAATCATATTCTACTTCTTGGCATGGGACAAGGACAAAAGCTGAGTGATTTTTCTCATAATATTCAAAGATGCAGTAGAATAAGCAAAACAGCACTGCATATTTTATACAAACATTTTGTGTTCTTTTTGTTTTCTTTTTGTCTAGCTTCTCTGCTAGAGGTTAGCTAATGAGACTTAGACCCTTTCTGCTTGGTTTGTGCTATGGGCATGAAATCAAAATGTTCTACATATTTGCAGACATCTCTTTGTGACAATTCAGAGGAAATTCAAGGATAATGCGCATGAGTTATGAGTTCTCCTGTGTGAAAAGTTGTCTGTGTTGGAGCTATTAGTCTGACCCTGCAATTTTTGCATCAGTATTCCTTACTGAATGGCAAGAATACCACTGCATGCAAAGCTGTTACTTTAAAGCCAAATCTGAGCCTATGTTCACATCAGTAAATGCTTTGTCTGAATGCTGCCAAAATATCCATGATACGACTCCAGTTATTAGCACAATGTGTACAAGCAAATATTTAGAGGTGAATAAGATTGCGATACCTGGACTTTAACACTACTGTGAACAAAACTTTTCAGATTCAGGCACTTACCTCTTGCAATCCATTCAGTTTGTACAGCCTGAACTTTACTATATAGCCACAGCATACATCATTTTTGCTTTGTAGTTACTGCATTGACACAATCCTCATACAGGTACTGAAAGGCAAAGCTATGTTACTTTCGTAAGCCTTCCTCTTTAGTTATTAATAAAAATACTGTCTCATTTTCAAAGAAAACAATGCATTTGAAATGATAACCCTCCTACAAATATAACATGGTGTTGTACAGGACAAGTATTGATTAAAACAAAAAGGGTATTTTAAACACCATTCATTCTTACCAATTCTAGTAGTTATTGATTCTGCATCAATTTCATTAGCCTTTTTCTTTGCCACTTCAGCTAGTGCCAATTCACCCTTATCTAGTGCAAGGTAATGGATGTCCTTCGGAAATAAAAGAGAAAAAAAAAAAAAGAGATTAATCTAAAATGAATCTCATAGGAGTAACAAAAGGGATTTTGAAAGAAAGAGGTTCTTTTATTATTTAGATCACAAACACAGATGGAACTGATGAACCTACCATTACATTTTAATTCCCTCCCAATGCAAATTTATTATCTTACTTGTGCTGTTGAATGAATGCAGCACTGAATAAAACACTGACCAATCATGCACTGATAAAAGCGAAGCTATTGACTCAGTGTATGAAAGAAACCAATCTGCCTGCTTTTAAGGTAACTTCTGTTGGGGCAAGATGAATTAAGTGAGGGTTGATAGGAGGCAGTTCTGTGTAAACCAGATCTGAAGTACTCGAACTCTTCTGGCTGGCAGCCCCTCTCTAAAGTATGTTAAGGTTTCCACCTAGTATATGAATTCTGGAGTAATGCTCTTTTGGGACAACAGTTGCTCAATGGTTTTAACACCCACACAGGTGACATGATTCCTGAGTCACTCCCAGACTACAAGAAGCTTTCCAAAAATGTTGTTGTCTAGCAATGAATAGTTGCCAATACTCAGGATCTAGTCCTTCATGTAGGGTTAAAAATCAGAGGGCTGCCACAGGAGTGTATCATGACATGCTGAATTGCATGTGTTAATGTGTGTTAATGTTTCAGGTGAAAACCACCTGTACTACGTACAGCCCCACTTGTGCCCTTGGTTTTGGCTCTTGAAGTAAAGTTTCATCCTTGACCATTAGCAAAGAGACAATTAATCCCCTTCTCCTTCGGTGTCATAGCCACAGGCTGCTCTGTGCATGAGCTGTGACACATAAAATGAGGGAAATTCAAAAACAGCTGGCAAAGTTTATTTTCCCCACTTCTTTGCTGAAGATGTCATTTGGCATCTGAAGACTTAAGCCATTCCTGGCCATTGTTCTGCAATCTATCTCCATGCAGGAATTTAAAAAGAAAAGGAGTATTTGATGGAAATATTGACTTCTGCATACCATAAAAGCAACTATATTCCCAATAATGCAGAAGATCTCAGGTGAAACTGTCCTTCTCAGTATAAGTTTACTGTCACCTTCATCATTATGACAGAAAGTCTTACAGGAAAAGGTGACCTTATGCTAGAAAAAGAAGTTAGATGAAAAATGTGACAGTAATAGTGTTAGGAGAAAAAGATGCTGCTTTTATTATCCCCTTATTTAATATTAATAAAAGTAATAGTAATAAGTAAGAAACAAACTGAGTATATTATGAAAACCGAGACTAATTGTGAAGGAAAACATGGTACTGCCTTGCAGGATCCCAACAGGAGACAGCAATGTTTTCTAATTACAGACACAGGTGTGACCTAAAATATGTGAAAGTGTCTTGGAGCAAGGTAATGAGTTATGAACTTGTTGCGAACTCTGTACTTCCTCTCTTTGTAGGTCTAACATGGTTGTCAGGAGAAAAGGGCCTGAGTAGCAAGGAATGATTTCTATGAAGATTAAACAGTAGATATTGTCAGCTTATTTAGATAACAATACAAAACCTAAGGGCTCTTGAACAAGTCTGAACTTAGAAAGCTTTGAATGTATAGGCAGACTGTGTTCACTAATTTAAAATACATTCTGACTATGCTTAATGACTGTCTTTTTGTAGTTAAAACTAAGAGAAGTATTGTATACTTCCATGCACTTTTAAATAACAAACTTGGGGAGGGGATGGAAAAAACTGCAGAAAATAACCAAGTTCTTTTAGTTCAGAGGTGGTACATGCTGTCTGCATCGAAATATCTGTTATTTTCAGATCTCCTTTTTGCCTGTGTTTTCTGTTTTGAGTGAATAAATGTAAAGATGCTGCATATCCATTGCTAACAGGGGCCTTGTAAGAAATAAGGATATACAGCAGTAGGCTGTAAGTGGCTTTCTTCGTGGTCTGTAAAGCTGCTGTCATAAGGAATAACTAAAAGAACCCCTCATCTCTATCTCTAAACAAGCTCTAGAAAGAAAAGATTACAGATATAAAACCCCCCAATTAGACGATTTCAGATAAAATTTAGGTGTTCCTCATTTAAATAAGAGAGAACAATTGGTTGGTTTTTTTTTTTTTTTTCAAAGAATTTATAACTCTCCAAGTAAAACAAAACTAGAAAATAACTTAAAAAGAAAGCAGCAGCACTGGATAACAGGGTGCCTTAAAGAACAACAGAAAAAAAATTAAATCAGTTGAATATTCATTACAGATTTTTCCACACAATTATCTAAGAATTTATCATTGCAAAGATCCCATCCCTCTCAAAAACAATGGTGACAATAACAACAATTTCCAGCTACTTGTCAGCAGTTTGCTGAAAGGGCTGTGTCTTATCATTTAACAGTTTGATTACTTTTTGGACTACTTCCTTTTTGCTCTCATCTTTGTGACTCACAGAGCTGGCCCTTGGTGAGCAAAAGTAATTTGAAACACTGATGTGCATTTGTCTATAGGATATTTCTGGGCAAAATTCCAACATTTCTTCGAAACATGCACTTTCCTCATCAGTGTATCACCCAAGATCTGACAGTTTTATTAAAGTGTCTTTTCCTTGCATTTTTTGCTACCTTTGGTACGTGGCATGGCCTTTTGAATTTTCAGCAGCTGAGAGCTGGAGCATACTACAAAAGGATTTCAAGCTAACAACCCTTCTAATGCTTGATCTTTTCTATCACAGATTGGATCAGTCACTGTCCAATAAATGTAGCTGTTGTTCATGATATTATGTCCTTTTCAGTTTTATTTTTTTATTGAACTTTGTAGGAGATGATAATAATTGATGGACTTAGATGTGACGTGAGCGTAAAGCTTATGGAGAGTCACAGCAGTGTATGTGTGTTTTGTTATGGCATCATACTAGTGATGCTATAGCTATCGGACTAACTTTAAAGCCTTTTGGGTTTTTTTTTCTTTTTAATTTCTCTGACAGAAATTAGCCCTCAGATAGCATTCTTTCAAACTTCTTTGCAATCTCAAAAACAAATAACAGGAACACTGCAGAGCCCTGTTTGGTGAAAAAGAAACTTGAGATGAATTCTCCAAGACATAGGATGTTTCCTTAGAAGTCTCAGAATATGGGTATTCAATGTTTGGAAGTTCCTGAGCCTCTGTTCTATCTGTTTCTCTCTATCCTTTCCTTTTTCGTTCCTTCTCTGTTGCCCTTTAATAAATATATTTTTTCTCTTTTTGCTTATGTCAGCAGATATCTTTCTTTAGTCTATTTCTTCTTGAAATTCCATTAAATTCACTGGGAATAAGGTGATGTGACTCCTAGAGCCATCTGTGGTTTTATAAATGGTTTTGGGTGGTCTGTAAAACAACAGTATATGCATTTGCACTGCACATAATTATAAACGTTTTAAATATAGGTGAAGTCAAGTTGTATGTTATTAATTGCATTTTGAAGCACATATACAACATGTAGAAATTATTAAGTGTTAAGCAGAAGTGAAGTATGCACAAACCTTGCTTAGGAATAGTATCATTATACTAATACCTAAAAGGACTGTAAGCTTTCAGGGCATGAATTCTCTAATTTTCACAAGGTATTTAGTGCAACGAAGCCCAATTCCCTAGAAATTACTGTGGCTGTAACAAATACTTTTATGACCTATGCACCTTCAAACTTCTTGAGTCCTGTACTTAGTAGTCTTGCAGTAGTGCCATTGTTAGCTTCTTGTAAAGTTTGTTCATTTGTACGTTCTTTAGCAGATGAATTAGCAAAAAGGATCCCCAGAGGATGCAGCCAGTTAACAGAGGATTCAAAGAGGCAGATGTGTGTGCTGCTTGTTGCATAATTTAGGGGAAACTATGAGGAATCTCAAAGCAGGATGAGGACAATATGGAACTGGTTTTGATCTCACAGTAATGTAAGCAAGGAGAAACTACATGGAAATATATGTTTATGTTTAAGAGCCTTGATGAGAAATGGAGAGTAGGTGTTGAGAGAGGCAAGGGAAAATAAAGAAGAGTAGGAAAGGATGGAGGTAATGTCTCTGTGACTATTGAAACTCCTCTTGAAGAAAACTGGGGAACCCTTTTGTTGAGAGGAGGACATGTTACCACTTGTGGAGCCAGGTAATGGAAGTCCCTCCCTCTTGTTAGCAGCTTTGCACCCATCTCTTGAGCCAGCACTGGTGTTCCCCACCCTGTGACAGAGGTGATCTGTCTGTTTTGGGGTCAGAAGAAGGAAGGAAAGAGAAAAAGACCATGTAGGAAATGCTCTCAGCCATGTGACAGAGGGCCCTTGAGATGGCAGACCAAATGCTGAGTCATTTGTTCTGTCAGAATGGCTGGAATTACTCATGTTGAATTTATTATTTCTGTGGTGGGAGAGCTCCCAACAAAAAGGAGTAACCTGCTGCAGACGTGTTGCAGTCTGGATCTTACATGTGGCTGCAGCAGTACTTAGTTTGATTAGGTATAAAATTTGCATTGAAGAAGTTACATTCGGTAAAAAGAGAAAAGGAAAAAGGTGAGTTAAAAAGAGGAAAAATCAAGGCGAGTAAACATAAAACATGCAATGAATTTCCTAAAAGTCTGACCTTCCCTTCACATTCTTTTGATGCACACTTAGAAAAGTTTATCGCAGTATTCACATCTTTCTAATTAGATGGAACAAGCCAGATGATTAGAGCCATGTAAAAAACATCAAAAGGTTCACACAACTTTTTATATAATTAGAAGGGAATTTCATAACCCATAAAAGCAGGATTTAATTGTGTAATTTAACATACAATTTAAATATCAAGATCAAACTAGCAGGGCAAGTGACTTAATGGGATAAATGATATTAACATCTAGTGTCAAAGCTTAATTTAAACAACAGAATGTCTTCATTATGCAAAAGAGTCAAGCAAACGAATCATTCAAAGGGCTTTTTTTTTTTTTTCCAGCAAGCCCTTTTCCTATTGTTTCTTTGAAAACAATGAAATCAGCTGTGGAGCAGCAACATGCTGAGAGACTAGGAAAGCATGATTGGCTTTGTCCATCTGACCTCACTGTGACATTGTGGTNAAAGAATAATTAAAAGTGTTTTTTTTTTTTTTTTTCCAGCAAGCCCTTTTCCTATTGTTTCTTTGAAAACAATGAAATCAGCTGTGGAGCAGCAACATGCTGAGAGACTAGGAAAGCATGATTGGCTTTGTCCATCTGACCTCACTGTGACATTGTGGTGCAAGATCTTATAAAACAAGAGCCTCCTGCAGAGCTCACACAGAGGACCTTTTAAGAGGTGGTTAATTTTACTTTTGTAGCTAATTAAATGGGAGGGTGCAGAGGGTGCATGAAATGTAAAAACCCTTGTGTTGATGCTGCTGAGCTTTGTTGTTTTAAAAGTACCTGTAGAAGCGTTCATAATTTGTCACTTTTCACAAAACCCTAAGAGACAAACTAAGAGCATTCAGGATCCCCAGGATATGGCCAGCTCTTGTGTACAGGACTCAGCAGTTGTACTTCTTAAAGGAACGGATTAGAAACGTATAAGCTTATTAAAGTGAAAGATGACATTCACACACATCAGGACAGATGAAGAAGGGGAAAGTTCAAAAGCATATACATTAATTCCTGGAAAATAAAGGCCATCTAGGCCATGCTAGGGAAAATGTCAATGACTCCAAAGATACTTAGCTCCTATTGACGAGTTTCATGATGGCAAAGGGTAAACCAGGTAGAATAGTTCTCTCTTCAGTATGTGTCTAAGACTGCAAATGACACTGATCCATTTTAATGTGTACAAAAGCTGATAACTAACACCCTGACAACAGCCTCTGTCTCCAGAAATTACTTACCATAAACAGGTCCCGAGCACCTATGTCAACAGCCAGCAGAAATGCTTTTTCAAATCTCTGATACCTGCAAGAAAAAGGAGGAATGTTACTTGCTGAGGGTAATTTGGGAGCTGCATCAAATTTTGTTAGTGGGCAGATGAAGTGCTTCAACTTTCATCAAAAGTGATGCCAGAGCTTTATTGGGGAAACTTGGTATAATTATACTCAAAATTGCAGAATTTCTTCATTGTTTAAAACCTTCAGCAAGTGTTATGTTCAGTGTTGAGACCCATTAGATCTAGTTGAATCAGAAGGGAACTGAAGGTGCTGTAGATCATAGCAAATCAATCCTTTGATGGATACCAGCCACAACACAGATATTAGCCAATACTACCTCAACTGCATTGAGTTTTGTTCTCACAGATCCCTCAATACAGCTCTCTGAGGATGATAATACACCTGAGTCATCCTAAACAGTCATGAATCCCCAGGGACTAAAAACAGTAGGGGTGACACTGCTTTGCTTCTAACTCCCTTAGCCCAGTATTAGCACAGACTCCTGAGAGTTTTCTGAAGATCCTATGGTGAAGAAGATTGTTTCAATGAGGCAAAACATGGAGAAAAAGGGCAAAAATTTACAAGCAAAAATGACCTTTAAATGTGCTCTAGAAGGTACCGAGTATTGCCTTCAGATGCAGTAGAGTATGAAGGGAGAAGTGTGGATGTGGAACTTACAGAATCTTAGAATCATAGAATAGTTAGGGTTGGAAAGGACCTTAAGATCATCCAGTTCCAACCCCCCTGCCATAGGCAGGGACACCTCACACTAAACTATGTCACCCAAGGCTCTGTCCAACCTGGCCTTGAACACTGACAGGGATGGAGCACTCACAACTTCCCTGGGCAACCCATTCCAGTGCCTCACCACCCTTACAGTAAAGAACTTTCTTATATCCAATCTAAACTTCCCTTGTTTAAGTTTGAATCCGTTACCCCTTTTCCTATCATTACAGTCCCTAATGAACTTCACCTTTACCATTAACCCAGAAGAGCTGTATTGTGGCATAGAGACCAATACTTTGGTGGGTTGAGGGCTTTCTAAACAACAGCTCCTTCCATTTATAATGACATAGACTGCCACCTTCTTTCTACCTAGACCATGCACCATCTCCTGGCAATTACAGCAAATACCTATATGGGATGGAGATACTGTGGAAGGCTGCATATATCCTCTAGTTTGCAATCCTTGGGGATTGCACAGAAGCAGGAGGAAGCAAGTCATCCTTCAGAAGCTTTCTGAGATTATATACAACATTGCACTGGCAAACACTAAGCACAACAAGAAATTCTGCAGAATTTCTTGTGCAGAAGAAATTAGGCTAACGCCTCTCTTGCACTGCATGTAGATAACCATGATGTGAGTGAGAAAGTGTTTCTATTTGTATGCATTTTCTTCAACTGCATGTTTAAACTGTTTAAAAACACCTACAAGAGTAGATTTGGTGATAATTTTTAGATATGTAAAACAACAAATTACTCCAATTTTATTTCATTTGTGAAGTAAAATATTTATTGCATATAGAATGACTTCTGTATTTTCCCTATTACTGGTGAAGTTTTCTCCTTTTGATCTTTTAGTGAGACCTCACCTGGAGCATTGTGTGCAGTTCTGGTGTCCTCAACATAAAAAGGACATGGAGCTGTTGGAACAAGTCCAGAGGAGGCCACGAGGATGATCAGGGGACTGGAGCACCTCCTATATGAAGACAGGCTGGGAAAGTTGGGGCTATTCAGCCTGGGGAACAGAAGGCTGCATGGGGATGTCATAGCAGCCTTCCAGTATCTGAAGGGGGCCTATAGGGATGCTGGGGAGGGGCTCCTCATTAGGGACTGTAGTGACAGGACAAGGGGTAATGGGTTCAAACTTAAACAGGAGAGGTTTAGATTGGATATAAGGAAGAAATTCTCTCCTGTAAGGGTGGTGAGGCACTGGAATGGGTTGCCCAGGGAGGTTGTGAGTGCTCCATCCCTGGCGGTGTTCAAGGCCAGGTCGGACGAAGCCTTGCGTGGCACGGTTAGTGTGAGGTGTCCCTGCTTATGGCAGGGGGGTTGGAACTAGATGATCTTAAGGTTCATTCCAACCCTAACTATTCTATGATTCTATGATTGAGGTTTGGGAAGGAGATGACTTCCTTGACCCAGTAGGGAAAAAGCAGCATTGTGATTTCTAAGTGTTAGGAAGGTGTAGTTTATGTTTATCCAATGAATATTGTCAGACAGCATCATATGGATGCCAGTATTTACAGTTCTGTACCTTGAGGGTATCTTAGGAAACAATGGGGAATGCAGTAGCTACTCTTTAGGCCAGTGTGAACAAGGAAGCATTGGCATCCTCCTTCCTGTTGATGGGTGAAGGAATCAGTATGATGTGCCATACTGGGATTCCAGTTTCCAGCCAAAGCCTAAGCATTTTTCTTCCTCCCTCTTGCTACAGCCTTATCGCTCTCTCCTCTTCTACCTCACACTTGGAATGACTCAGCAGATTCTGAGATAGAGCTGGTGAGGACTTTTCCTCAAGAAATAACATTTGTGACAAGAAGACATAATATGTTAGCTTAGGTAGAAAAGGAAATGCACTTTCCAAGTGAGGTTCCTAAGAGCTGGAGTGGGGAGTCCTTTCCTCCCTGAAGCTAATCTTCCTGCTGTGTCTTCCAAGACTAATTTGCAGCCCTCCTCACAGAACCTGTTTCAGGGAGGGGAAGAGAGGAATTAAGGTTAACCTCTTGATCACTGCAGAAGAGGCAGTGCAGGACCATTTTATCATGCACATCTACATATCTGAAGCTTTTAAACATGCTTTCTATTAAGGATTTTCCATTAAAATACGTTGTGTTGTAATGCTGCTTCTGAAGTTATGCTTTAATTAAGACAAATAAGTACATGTTAAAATATGTGTATCTTGAATAGTTATCCTGTATATCTTTTTCTGGCATATTTTTCTTTTCAATTACAGATTAAATATACATTCTTAGTCCTCAGAGGGGAAATTGGAAACCAAACAGAAACCGGCTATACAACTAGCTAAAAAGAATGGCTGCATCATTATTTTGTTTTTCCAGAGTTATAACTATACAGACTATTTGAATGACATTTGCTTTAGCCAAGGTAAAAATGCCTGAAACCAAAAAATGTAAAGTAACTTTTTCCTTTCATTGACCTGCAGAATGGAATCATGGCCTCAGAGCTGTCTGTCCTTTCTCTGCTGTTTCACAAAGATTTTGATTTTTTTCCTTTGTCAATATACATACTTCAGTCTCACTATGGCCCCTATCCATAAAACTGTGAAGTTAGCTCATTATTTTCAGATCTGTACCGAGGGAAAAAAAGTGGGGAAAAAGACTATCCAAGAAATGCTCTTCACAGACCAAGAGCGCTGGAAAAAACAATCACAGATACTTCATAAATTGTTATAAATGGAATTGCTTTAAAATAAGGTGGAGGTTTCAAACATGAGTGACAAGTTTACATTGCTTAGGCAAACGGTATTAAATCAGTCAGGAATGTCCAGCTTTTTTCAAACTAGCTTCACGAGAATGTACTCATTATTTTGAGTCTCTTCGGCAAGGAAGTTGTATTGGGTTTATTCTACAGCAACAATTAAAGAGAGTTCTGTACAGCAGGAGACTGTCCTCAAGCTAATAATGTCTCTTATAAGCACCTTTTGTCTTGGGAACACTTCACTTACAGTTTATCAGCTCCTCAAACAACCAACACCCTCCCCCTCCCAAGCAAAACACTCTCCCTCTTGTTCTTATGCTACAATTACAAAGTACAAATATTTACTTTCTAAAATGGTATTTCTACAGGGTACTGGTCTTGAAGTGAGTGTCTTCCCACTCCTTCCTGCACCTTGTCGCTTATTGCTTGCTTCACAATAACTCCAGCAATCAAGACTTATTTATATGTTTCTTGAAAAAGAGAGATAAGGAAATCTGCCTGCAAACCATGAAGTTCAGCCAATTGTTTGGTCAAAGTGACAGCCAACAGAAATATGACCTTCAAGATTAAAACTCTCAAACTGCAATTAGCTATACAGGACAGACAGGAAAATATTTCCCTGAAAGCTATTCAGCACACAAAATACTAAGTTTAAATTCTCATATAACAAAATTCTACTGTTATTATATGCTCTTATGCAACCTTTCTACATATCGTACAAAAATTTAAGAAGATGGCTCTAAGTATGTTTCTTGTATGGAAAAGGAGACTTAGGGGAAATGGGACTGATATGACAAGGGTCACACAGGTCAAAAATGGTTGAGGCAGAGAAGAACCCAGACCTGCCGTCCATGGTGGAGTGGCAGACCTGCTGCCTGCTTATATTTTGAGAATGTGACTTAACTGAAAAGATGTCAGGAAAGCATTTTATTTGTAAATAAAATAGATAAGTAATAACGAAACACAGTGTTCTCTATTAACTTCAGAGAGGCTATTCTTTTCACTGCCATCAATAAAAAAGAAAACCAAATGCGCAGGGTATTCTCCTGTTGGATGCTCAGAAATAAAAGGTGATTTTAAATACTGCAGATCAAAACAACATGCATGGATTGCAGCCTGCAGAGAAGGGAAATAAGTCTCCTCAGTCTTTATGAAAGGTTCTACAAATGGATCAAAAGGCAAAATGTTGTCATCTGTATTCCACAACACCTAAATTGAATGTGCTCAGAGATACATTTTTTTCAGGCTGAAAATGGTCTACTTGAAAATATTGGTAATATTTACCCATAATATTAAAATGTCTCATAAGAAGTCCAGGAACCAGGGAATAAAAAATCATGTGGAGGGAGGGGGAAGGAAAGGGAGAGAAAGCTTGTGCAAGCAAGAGAGAAATGCAGTGCAGAAAAGATGGAAACATTTCTTTAGGGACTAGTTACAACCAACATGCCTTCTTAGACATGCTCATCGACCATGTAAGCATATTCTTTGTGCTGGGCTGATAAAGGAGGGCTGCAGCAGTTTTTTTCCTTGTCATCAATAAGGGTACACAACATTTAGAAAATAATCTGCGGGGGAAGAGCTGTGGCACAAATAATATTTATAAAGCAATCCTTTTTAATGGAAGAAATTTGAGAGTCCTCCTCATCTCACAGTCCAATCAAGGACGATATGCATTCAAACAGTGGATATCAAATATGCACTAAGCAAACAGAACAGGAAAAAATGAATATTGAAATAATTTACATGTAATCAAACTACACTGAAATTAAGTTTTAATTGTTCAGTATTCTGTGATGCATATGCAGATTTTAAAGTATTCAGAATATCAATCAAGTGTTTACTTACATCAAGCAATTGTATTTAAGCATACAAAACAGATGATGAAAATATGCTCAGCCAGCTACAGCTCCCAACATTTACTGCAGGGTTTACATGATTACTTTTAATTCAGTTATTTCATTTAATATTTCAATTTAATAGCTCATTCTTTCATTCAATTTCTAGGCATCTTGCCCATTTCTTAGACACAATAATAATAATTATTCATAAAAGGAGCTGTTTCCCATAAATTCTCATATCAGCAACTTTTGGAATGGAAATGGTTTTCATACTTTTTTTTTTCCTCAAAAAATGTTATTATTTGAAATACTTTCCTTTTAAATCAGACAACATTAAAATAAAGAACAACATCTGTAAAATGACTCTGCATCCCACTTCAATGGAATTATGAGCCAGAATAATTAGAGATTATCAGGTTAAAGAATGCAAAAAGTATGTGGCTAGGTTTTAAATGGTTGATGTAAATGGAGACAGATTTTTTTTTTCAAACTGTTGAACATAACACCACTAATTCAGATATGTAGCTGTATTTCAGAATACAGCTTCAGAGCCCATCTAAAACACCTTGGTCCAGTACTTAAGGTCTTATATACTTCACATGAAAAATAATCATGTGTAACGTAGTCAGGTATAGATGGTATAATTACAGCATATCCTTAAAATGACAACCCTGACATTCTATTGACCTGCAAGAAAATAGCTGAAAGTAATAATTCAGTAAATTCTGAAGACTTAGATTTCTATGCAACCTTTCATATATAAAATATACTACTAGTTGAAGAGTTATACCTTGCATTTTATAGTGAATGCTGAAATGCCAACAGTTTACTTAGAGTTCCTGAAAAGAAATAAATACATCAAGATTTTAACTTCATTTAGAAAACCAAAACCCTTTCTAAAAAAGTCAACCCAAACTGATAGGATTTTACCCTAATGAGCTCAGTAGGACACCCTGTTTTAAGTAATATAGTTGTAGAGAAAATAAGACCATTGAATGCAGCCCAAAGGCACAGAACTCTCCATAGAACCTCTTTCCCTCTCTCCCCAAAGTGTAGGCTTGTGTATCAGAATCTCATGATTTGGGGGACTCAGTCTCAGCATTTTTGAATTCACTTCATAATCTCTTATTATATGTTTGTATAATGAACTGTCTGGAAAAACAGACTACCTCTGATACTACTGATCTCCTCTGGAAAAAACCAATTGATTGCTGGGTGTTAGTTCACTGCAGCTAGACTATTTCAACACCAATGTATGTGCAAAGGCATACCAAAAATTTAATGTATCACAATCAGAAATTTAAACTGTAACTGATGTCTTTAAAAAAACCCCACTCTACTTCTCCTAGCAGGGTACACGCTCCCAACAGTGGTTTGAGCAAGAGGCAACATAGAGTGTTTGGTGTTAAGCAGTGTATGCCTCGATTGGCAGAACATACATTTGCTAAACTTTCATTATAGATTTTTGGGATGAAGATAACCTCCTGCACCCGAGTTAACCCTAACTGCTTGCTGATTTCCAGACAACTGGCAGGCATTTGCTTATTTCTGAGACTCCTACCCTCTGTAAAGTTGGTTGAGATTCATCCATGATTCTCTTAAGTTAGTAGGGAACCAAAAGAAGAATCAGTGGGTGCATTGTTAAGTGGTGACCTCCAAGATGCTAGTGGTATTATTTTGCCAACCTCCTTCTAATATGCTACCAGTTTTTTAGATTATGAGCAATTCCGAGTAGGACATACAAACCTCTAACGAGGGTTTCACAGCCTTGTTGCTTTCTAAGATATTCTTATACTGATGAAAGTACTGCACAGCACACCAAAGGCTAATGGAGAAACAGCCACAGGGTCTATATGTATGTGAGTCAAGGGGATAATTTTATAAATTGTATTTTAGATGCAGAAGCTCTAAAGGTTGTCCAGGTATAATCTATACATCCCTTCAGGCCCAAATTCAGCAAAGCATTAATGTATGGGTTTATGACCTATAATTTTCTATGGGCCCTAAATATGGGCATGTTAAGTGAAGCGCTGGATGTGGGGCCTGAGTAACTTGTTTAAAAAGAGATCTCTTATGGAATCTTTCAAAGACCATACACATGCAAGTCTTGAGCACAGGTTAGTGAATAAATAAGAAAATTTGAAACAGGCACAAGTATCTCAACCCACCTAAAATTTCTGTTACTTGAGGTATGCTGTCAGATTACCTCTCTCCGAACTATAGGAAGTCCACCTATAACTTTATATATTGTTTGGTGTAGAACCGGACTCCCTACACATCAAAGAGCATCCTCTGGAATGACGCAAGAAAGCAAACCAGCCAACCAAATTAAAAAAATAGGAGGAAAGAAAAAGCTAATAAGGGGAGCCAGACATTATGACTCAGGCCCTGGCTAGAGAAAGCCCTTGAGGGCTGTAACCAGCTGTGAATCTTGAAGACATTCCCAACATGGAAAAAAAAAATCTTACCATGGGATTCCTATCTTCTAGGATGATATTCTGCTCTAGGAAACCTAAATGTGTTCTTGTGTGAAACAGTTCAGATGAGTCTATGTTAAATATAGATGCTTCTTCTTAGGACAGACTTTTGTATGTTCAAAGAAAAGCCGTTCAGACATTTTGAGTCAGATTTTCAAGTGAGCCAAGTTAATTTTTGAATGCAATAGCTTAATAAGAAGGTATAATTTAAACTTCTTAAATGCATATTTAGTATGAAATAGTCTTGCTGTACAAAATACTCTAGAAGAAGTATTAGCTTTAGCTATAAAAAAATCTATGCCATTTATTTGTTGACCCTTACTCACATTAAATATAAACCAGCACTATATAGAACTGTCTTATATCTACACCAGAGAAATATTAGTTTAAAGATCCTGATTCTATGCATATTTATGCTACATGCCTCACATGTGATGTTGTCGGTCAGCTATATTAGCCTGGGTTCTTGTAGAATGGGTTACTTGAAGAGGATGACTGGTGGGATCAACAGCAACATTTTCCTACTGTGTGGTGTAATTCTTTCATGTCCATCAAGTGCTCTGAGATTTTCAGGGGTTGGTGCTATAAAAGTCTGGATAACAGCAATTTATTGCTATTATAAATTACCATTATATGCTTGTTTATTTCTTTTTAAACTGGATTCAGTCTTCACTATTCTTGTAATGCATACTTTGAATTTCCCACACTCTGTATTTCCTTTTTAATACTCATTTCCACCCAAGAGAATATGTGTTGTTGCCATAGCAATATTTCCCTGCCTTGCAATTTTATCGTAGTGGCTTTCCTTCAGGTTTCTCTAAGCTGCAAATAACACCTACCCAGCAAACACAGTCTCCTCCACCCCTGAACCTCCCCATTCCCCCAACCTCTTACTACTTAGTAACTTCTCAACAGTCTCTTTATCTTTAAATACAGACACACTCCAATATACTCTTCCAAAGTAGTCTGGCCTAAAACCAGGTGTTAATTAAAAATGCTGATAAGAGTCAGTGACACCTGTTGTTTCACATTTATTTTACTCAACCCTGTCTGTTAAATCCTAGCCTTTATTGCATTAATTCGCATCTGCTTTTCTTCTTTTCCAGCTTTATCCCTCTCACTCTGGTGATCACGTAAACTTAACAGTATGTTTTGAAAGCTGGATTTTTATTGAGCAAACATATCAGCATGTCTACACACTAAAGACAGCTCTATAACAGAGGCCCAGTATCATTGCTATGGTTAAGGATGAGTTGCTGCCTCTATAATAAATCCCCATTGTATATGTGTGATATCTCTGCAATTTCAAACTGCAGCAGATGGAAATTTGGTATTAAAGTTCAGATGAACAGGCCCTTTTCCTCCTTGACTTTCCATGAGGTACAGGGCCAATTCTCTTTCATACCTGACGTTGGATAAGATGTGGGGCTTTTTAGTGCCAGGACTTCTCAGAGAAAATGTATTAGCTCAATATTTTCTAAAGCAGACTGCCTAAAGATAAATATCTAATTCTAAAGCAATGGTGCAGGGCCAAATTTTGAATCATTTGTTAAGTTACAGGTCCACCGGAGTATATTTACTTTTTCTATCTAGGTTTATCAATAGCTAATATTATCTCTTTATAATAAAATAATGCAGTGGTAATGGTCATAAAATTCCCACACATAGAATAGAAGCATAGAATAGTTAGGACTGGAAAGGATCTTAAGGTCATCCAGTTCCAATCCCCCTGCCATGGGCAGGGACACTTCCCACTAAACCATGCCACTCAAGGCTCTGTCCAACCTGGCCTTGAACTTCATCACAGATAATACAGCCACAGGAGAGACAGACAAGGAATTCTCCAGAAATCTGACTGTACAAATTTCGGCATATATCTGAGGGAGCAAATGGAAAACTAATGAGCATTTAATGCTTTTTCTGCACAGCATCATGTACAAGAACATAAAATGTAAGAACAACCATTTGCTTAGACAGAAGGTACATCTAACCTAATACCTTGGCAACAGCTAGGAACCTAGGAAAGAATATAAGAACAGGGCAAGTGTATGGTGATACTTTCCTAAGGAGTCTCCCAGTCTGCAATAATTTGTGGTTCAGGGATTTGCTGAGCCAGAGGTAGTTTCTGTGAACTTCCTCTGTGAATTTCTCATCCCTGAACCTTGCTTTTGAACTCACATACAATTTTATCACCCAAAATATCCTGTGGTAAGAAGCTTCGTATTTTAATTACAGGTTATGTGAAGAATCACTGTGTTAGCTTCACTTGATGACCCGTAGTTAGTAGAAGAAGCAGTGAGCAGTCATTTACTGTGCTCTTTTTCCCTAATGCTCACAATTTAATAGATCTCTCAGTTGCCTCCTCTATAGGTTGAGGAGTTCTAATCTATTTAGTCATTCTTCTCACTAAAGCTGTTTCATGCCTTTAATAATTCTGGCTGCCCTCTCTAAAGCTTTTTGAGTTCTGCTGTATCCTTTTACAGATTATGGGACTCCAAAACTACCCACAAAATTCAGGTGAATTGAAATTCACAGTTCTGTTGCCTATTCCTTTTCTACGAATCCCTTGCATCCCATTTGATTTTTGTATCTGTACTGAGCAATGAACAGACTATTCTATACCGTAGAGTTATAAGACGAAATTATTCTTCTAGAATAATGGTGAGCTCAGACTCCATTATTTTATACATGAAGTTAGGAGTCATTTCCTGCTGAGTGCTTCACTTTGAATTTATTTACATTTAACTTTATCTCCAGTTTTGACACTATGTCCTGAGTCTAGTGAAGTTCGTTAGCTGTTCTTCACAGCAGTCCCTATCTTTCCTAGTCTTAAACATAGAATCATAGAATCATAGAATAGTTAGGGTTGGAAAGGACCTTAAGATCATCTAGTTCCAATGCCCTTATCATTAGCAAATACTGGCACCTCACTATTTGCTCCTTTTCCAGGCAACTTAAGAGTAAAGATTTGCTACACTTGTAATTTCCATTGGTGATCTCCACTAACAACTGACCATTTACTCTGTTTCATAGAACCATAGAATAGTTAAGGTTGGAGAAGACCTTAAGATCATCAAGTTTCAACCCACCTGCCATAAGCAGGGATACCTCACACTAAACCATGCCACCCAAGGCTTCCCCCAACCTGGCCTTGAACACCGCCAGGGATGGAGCACTCACAACCTCCCTGGGCAACCCATTC
>NDXB01011615.1:122551-133297 GCA_002631895.1 Agapornis roseicollis | reverse complement strand
TCCAGGTAGATGATGTCAACTGCTCTGCCCCTGTCCATCAGTTCTGTAGCCCCATCATAGAAGGCCACTGAATTGGTCAGGCAGGATTTCCCCTTAGTGAAGCCATGTTGGCTGTCACCAAGCACAGCTCTCTGACAACAATAACATATACTCTGCTGTTTATTTGCTTTGAAAAAAGCAACAGCTATCTTTTAATTCATGGGCATGCATATTACATAGTTTAAGTTACATGTAACTAGGAGTCAGAGCATCATATCTAGAGATGAAATGTAATGGGTATAAGTTACACTTCTGAAAGACAGGCAGAGTGTGAAGACGTCAGTTAGATTTACACCTGGAAGGAAAAAGTAGGAAATACAAGATTTTCTATCTCTAGGTTTTTCCCAAGTGTCATCAAAAAAGCTTACTTAAAGCATCACTAGTTAATTTATACTAACACACAGTACAAGACATAACTGTAATCCTAAATAGAGAAAATGTGTGAATCTGGGAAGAAAAAAAGGTTTCCATGTATATGAATGTCTGTTTAATATTTTTATGAATTGTGTGCTTTATACTTGATAGTGCAGTCAGAAATATGTTGAAAAAACCCCACACTAGAAACAGGAGGTAAAAGCTGAAGTTTAGTAACTGTTACTAATGATTCTAGATCTGATGCTTTCATGCATAGCATACTAAGCCAAATGAAGATGTATAATGAAAAATGTCACTGAATTGAGAATGTTAGTTTTTCAGGAGATTTTGTTGAGTTGGTAGTTGTCTTTTCTTATGTATTTAGCTAGGAACACATACCAAAGCATGTTCTATGACATGTATAAACAACTACATCTTTCTCTCAGAGATAACGTGTATCTGAATTTGCATTAGTAAAATTCAAGATGCAAGAATATGCACAATTAAGAACAACCCAAACAAACAGAATATAGGAGAAGGGCTGTTTTGATTTTTAACATAAAATCTTTTCTCTCTACAGAAGAGAGAAAGAAACAAAGTTTTTGTAGGACTACTCTAAATTGGAAAAAGCTGAGGAATGAAGTGTACAAAATTAGAAGTCTTTTTTACTAAACAATAGACACAAAACATACAAAGAGTGGGTATACCATGTGGGACATCAGTGGGAATTTCCTGGGTATGTCTACTTGGATCTGTTCCATTGGATTAGTTTATTCATTCATTGAAAGTGCAATAGTTCAAATAAAATACATTAAACAGAAGTACACCCATACCAACTTTTTTTTTTCACAGTCACGGTGCTTTTCTTGTTAATCAGATATTCTCTACAGCTCTACATCTGCATGAATAAATCCTTCAGTATTCCATGAAGCTATTTTAAACTGGTTTTTCTAACGGTGAATTCTAAGATGCCTACCAGAAACTACAGGAATTTGGAGATCAGACTTCAAACTAACAACTTCTATTATTCTTCCAATCTAATGATTTTGCCAGTGCTACTTTTGACCTGCTGACATGCCAGTGTAGGGGATGCTGCTGAGTGCTATGAGCATGTCTATCAGACTATACACGCATTGGTAGGCATGCAGGCAGAGGGATTTGGCAGTGTAGTTTCGTAGGGCTTCTGAGGACATGGGAATATGTTTAGTGGAGAAGGAGCAGGAAGGTGAAGAGTGAAGAGCTATTTTTCTGGACTCACTGCACATGGTATGAGACAGGCCCCAGGACTCAGCCAGCTAGCAGGGCTCCCGGGATAGGTGCTGAAGCAAAATTCAAATGACTCGGCCTCCTTGCAGATTGTCAGGAAGGCAAAGGACACTTCCTAGAAATTTGTTTCCTAGAATTCACCTAAGGGTTGCAGCACCAGAGCAGCAGTGTGAAACTTGTCCACAATGCAGAAGAAATAGATTGGTCTTGCTCTTTGGGAAGCTGTCTACCCCACTTACTGCCTGCTAGTAGTTAATCAGGTTGGGGCTGGCAGATCAGTTTCTGGGCTTGTTGCCACGGAAGATTGAGATGTTTCTCTGAGCAGAGCTGCTCTACCAGGTGTATACACAGGAGGAACTGGCATCTCTTCAGAAAGCAGAGGGGAGGTATTTCTGTCCACTGATTTTTGGGAGCACCTTTTCTGCTTTATTTGCTCTGACAGTGCCTTCTAGATGTTCATGTTCACTGACTCCTAGGTGGAATTAAATGTACCACTTCTGAAAGACAGGATCTAGCCCAGGACCTCTGCAGCAGTCTGCACACATGCATGGTAGGGCATGAATGATTACTGCCTGGCACCTGTGGCTAAATTTGCCTCTGACAGCAGTAGAAGTTAGAAAAAAAGGAGTTTCCATCTAGCTGGCATGGATTTCACCTACAAACGTTAAAATGCTGCCAATTATTTCAAGAGCTAAAAAGGACTGGAAAACCTGTTTGGTGATACTCTAGGTGAGTGAGGTAACATGAGAAAAGGCAGAAACTTTCCTTGATGATGCTTTCGGAGAAGAAGCGTAAAGGTGGCACATAACTGCACAGGCTGGCAGAGGCAGTGGCAACAGAAGCTGCTCTCTAGTAGACACTTCAGAGAGCCTCACTATAATCTGCCTTTCTTTCCACATCTATTCTTGTTTCTACATCTTTATTCAGCTGTAAATGAAAACCTGTAGTTTCACTTTTTCCTCTTAAATGAGTGAAAAAGTCTTCAGGCAAACCCTCATCTGAATCCCACATATATAAAACAAAATTAACTCTGTTACCTTTAATGGCATCCGTTGGGATGTAGTTTACTGAAATTCATCAACAACTAGATCACTCGACTTAAATCAAGTGTACAAATAACAAAGGTATTTTCAGTGCTTTGTCTGTAAGGTGATTTCATTTGGCTGTCCTCAGAGTCAGTCTTTGCCCTGAGTTCAAAAAGACCTGATTTTCACCCAGAGGTATTCCATCAGCAGAAATCTGGTTTAAGTGGTACCATAGTAAGTTCTACCAGCTTCTAGTCAGCCATGCAAGCATCTCTTGAATTGCAAGTTTGGGGTTGCCCCCTGTCTTGTACGCTGCTAAGGCTGAAAGGAACACATTTTACCAGTGATGGGAAAACGAGGAAAAACATTTGCAGTTCAAAAAGAACAACATGCAAAAGCATTGCTTAGAAAAAACTCCACACACATCCTTGCATAAATACCCTTTGTCTGTGGGTCAGGGCTAACTTGTACTGTAGCTTTTGATGTGGGATTTCATTTTCCTACCACGGCAGGCACAGATCTTTTCAGAGCAATAACTACTGTTTACTGCACACCACAGCCATTTTAGAAAGAATTTCCACAAAATGTGATTTTAGAAGAACTTTCATGAGACCCACAAGCTTCTAAATCCTCCTTATGAAATAGCACATATTTCTATCAGAAAATAAGCTATATTTAATTTTTCTCAATAGCAATAACAAGTTATTACATAATTCCTTACTTCAAGTGTATGACAATGCTCCATCTTTTCCTGTATGATAGGAGCAAAAAGTCATTTTGATTCCACATTGCCTTGTCTTTATGTATTACACTTACCATGCAAAATAGATACAAGCTGCTATGAGGTATTTGAGCAGCTTTCTATGCATAGTTTGCAACTGGTTTGCCCACACAGCTGCATAAAAAGTGATGTGTGGGCAAATCAAGGCCCTACACTCAACCAAACACATAACTGGACTGAGGACCATACCCCTGTCTGATATAAGTCAACATCAGTCTGTTTGTAATAGAGCCAGTTTTCTGCATGTAAGGATATGGCCATAGGGGTCTACACAATGGTAAAGCTGAGAAATTTCAGACAGAAACTCAAATGGGAAGAAGAATTTAATGTCCAACTTTTCATTTGATTATACTGAAAATTAATTGTCTCCCTTCATTAAATGTGATTCTGAAAGGTAGAAGAAGACAGCTGATGTAAAATAATAATTGTGTGCTCTTCTTTTCCTACTCACAAGCATCCTGAATCCTGAGCTGCAAAGCTGTCTTTCCATAGAAAGTTTTGCATAAGATATGCTTACCAAGTATTGTAGCAAGTCTGTCTTAGTCTTTGCACATGAACAAAATATACTTGTCTTAGTCCTTTTTTTTTTTCTTTTAGCCATAAACAAAAAAAAAAATTGTGCATTTAGAAACACCCATTTTGACNCTTACCAAGTATTGTAGCAAGTCTGTCTTAGTCTTTGCACATGAACAAAATATACTTGTCTTAGTCCTTTTTTTTTTTCTTTTAGCCATAAACAAAAAAAAAATTGTGCATTTAGACACACTATATCCATTTTGACCTTCATCTAACTGGAATCCTGCTTATTCAATAACCTCATACATGTGCATTCAGCTTCTAAATGGCTAAATTTATACCAATGCCATACTGAGCAGCACTGCATTACTCAGATGAATAGCTATGCCAGTTTGCAGCAGTTGAAAGGACAGCCTTTGAGGTCAAGCATTTTCAGATTCTGCTTGTCTGGGATGCCCAGAACTATAGTTTTCCTAATGTGTTTTTCATGTTGAAGTGTGGACAGGCCACTGAGTATAAAAAAGTCACATAAGTTTATTTTTCAGTATCCCAAGTAGTAATAAAACACAGAGGACTGGAACTAAGTCAGATATCCCTGCCTTTAGCTAACTCAAGTTGTAGCATAAATAGGCCTTGCAAAGGATAGAAGGTATTCCAGCATGCTGTCTACTTTCATCTCATTTTGTGCAGCTGACCTCAGGATCTTTTTTTTCTCTTTTTGAGATAAATACAAGCAAATATATGTGCACAATATCCACAGTGTTATTTTATATAACTCAATATTTACCTGCTATTTACATATTAAAGATAAGTATGGGAGAATTTTCTAGCAGAAAATTTAAGATGACAACTGAAAAGCCACTTCTAGGAAAACTACATATTTTTGAAGATGTAAAAGCACAGAGGACCAGAGCTCTAAGCAACGTATGTCATTTTCTCCCAGACCCCTCCCATATTGTACTCCCTCCTCTGCCTATATTGATGCTACTGCACTATAAAAAAACCAGTGCTCTAGGCTAGACCTCAGAGCCACAGTTTCTACCAATCTCCTCCTTCCTTATTCTCAGTAGCAGAAGCTACTTCAAGGTTACTTTGCAATCAAGAAAAGAAGTTTATACAATGCCCCAACTCTGCAGCTTTCAACTGTTCCTCATTTTTCCAGATTAGTGCCTTAATTAAGTCCAAATGGTTTTCATTTTCTCCCTTACGGTCCCTACTCTGAAACTTGATGCTGGCCACGGACACTGTCCTCTTGTGACCTTTTCTCTTCCTGTTCCTGCTGCTGACTGGCTCTTAAATTGCAAGCAATTGTAAAAGGGTGATGGTCACACACTTTCCCCGTCTCCCCACACCTGGGGGGCTGTTTGCTGTGTTACTGAGGTCAGAACCAGTCAGGAATTTGCTTTGTCCCTCTCTTTATGAGGCAGAAATGAAACAGAAGGGAACAGATTTTTAGCTGGTGAATAAAGCAGTTCATACCATCCACCTGAATCACTCTCAGTATAAACTCTTAACACAGTGCAGCAGTAATTTATCACATCACATAGAAGGTATAAACCAAGTTTCTTAAGATCAGCCTTAGATTTCAAGGCAATTATATTTAGGGAGCTATCTCACAAGTTGGGCCTTCAAAGTCACACAAATTATTTTAGCAAATCGCATGGGGGCCTATGAGGGCAGGAGGAGAGCTCAAAATGTGCAATGCAGAGGAAGGATTTCAGTAAAAGAGAACAGCAGAAATTTTAACTGAAGTTTACTGGTAACGATGAAGCACAAATTTTGCCAATACAGTGAGTTAACAGGCTGAAGAGAATAGAGAAAAATTAAATCGGCTAAGAGTCTGGCCAAAGAACTTTAGGAGAGAAGAACTGAAGAAATAAAAAAGGCCTTGGTGCTTTCCTTATGATGTGAGGAGCCCCAGTTACTGGAATCACACTGATGTAAAATTGGTTTATGTAGCAGAAAAATCAAATCATATGTCAATTGGAATTGCATGACTGATGGTAAACATAAAAATTAAGCATGAAAACCATGGTCAGTGGAGAAACTGTTGCAGTGTGAAAAAGATGGCAATAGTATCCTGAAGAGCATTTGCATGACATTACAAATAAGTTATTTTTTGTATCTGCAGGAAATAAAAGGTATATTTTATCTTAATACAGGCAAACAGCATGTCTTTCCTCTCAAATAAAACTTTGTAGCACTAACCCCATTTCTCTGTATGAGGTGTAATAGGATTTGTAGAAATCATGCGGATGTGTCCGTAACAATTGCAAGTACAGAAGATGAATGATGTACAGGAAAGGTAATTGTTTACTTTTTCTATGCAGGGTTTGTTCCTTGTTTCCCTCAGGGAGACAGATGTGTAGGCAGTATGTGCTGAGTAAAATGAGTACCCCTTCCTTTTTGACACCTTTAAAGTTATTAGAATTAAATCTATGCTTTGCTAAGTGAAATGTTTCAATATAATCAAACTGTGCTGTCATGACCATACTTGCATTAAGAGTTTAAGAGCCCTGCTTTGCCCTCAGCTAATCCCTCACATATGAGGTTTTCATGGTTAAATTGTCTTCTGTGTAAGTAATCAAGTACATATGAACTCTGCTGCAAGGAAAATGGAGCACAAATCAAAATCTGTAAGAATGAATTGCTAAGAATAGTGGGGTTAAGGAAAAGAGGAGGAGCTGGCCTCAGTCATCAGGTCCTTCTGCAACTTACTCCTGTGAAAATCCTGAAAATGAATAAAATCTGCTCAGTACCATGAATTTACATTCATGTGGTGTGCTCCTGACACTACTTCTCATCCTTTTAATCACTCTCCTATTTATATTTTGAATGGCAAACACTGATCATCTTAAAATTTTGAATGTCTTTACCATTAATCTCATCCTGAAATACTCCTTTTTGCTTTCAAGTACCTGTTCAGTATCATCAATCTAGGAATGACAGCACAGGTAGGCATACAAGCAGTGATCCAGTTCATCCTTCCTAATTTTATTTACCACAGTAAGAATAGGATTGACTGTGTAAAAGGAGTTCCGTAGTCTTGACTGATGCTGAGAATTAGCATCCCTCAAAAAAAGTCTATGAACCTGTACTCTGTTCAGGCAATTTAGGGAAAATAATGCTGCTCCATGTAGTAAGATGCAAGGTTTAAAGGACAGCATCACTGCGCAGGAGATTCCAAATGGAAGAAAAATGTGCCCATCAGGAATGAAAAAGACAGTAACAAAACTTTGAATTCAGGAGATATTTTTTTTTTTTTGTCAGATCACTGGAAAATGTTGTTATCAAAACATACAAGAAACCTGAAAGCAAGTAGGGCAGTTCCAGATTTTAAGGAGAGCAGAAGTATACTAGCCAAGGCAGGACTAGAAAGTTTTCTTGTATAGCTCCTTTTCTCTCTGTCTTCTTCCTGTGTTGTTTAGGCTGTGCAAGTGAGTTTCTCTCATGCTTTCATCCCACGTCATGTTTCCTGCTGCTAATCGTTCATGCTGATCTCCATCGTATTGTTTTGAACTAGTTTCCATGCTTTTTGAAGGGCATTGGATAAGCCTGGGTATGATGCTTCAGCCTAATGCCCTAGCAATGTAGAGCAGGTGAAAACCTTCCTGTGCCTTCTAAGTCATACTCCTGTTTACACGGTGCAGTACTGAGCATCACTGTGTTGAGTCCTGCTCAGCTCATGACCTACTATAACTCCAGACTTCTTTTTGAAGAGCTGACAGATAGGCAGGTGCCCTCACAACCCATACATTTTCAGGAGAATGTCCTTGCACACGGGTAGCCCTCTAAACTTTTCCCTATTAATTTTCATTCTGTTTTTTGCAGGTCATTTCTTCAATAAATTTCAAGATAATTTTGAATTCTAATCCCATTGTGCAGTCCCTCCAGCTCCATGTCATCTGCAAACTTATTTTTCAGCATTATTCAGGTCCTTGGGAAAGACATCAAGCAGAAAATGATCCAGAACAGATTCCCATGGAAGCCCTGCAGAAATGTACCTCTACTGTAACAAAGAACTGCTGATAGATTATTTTTTTTCTGGATAGTTCTCTAACCAAGATTTTGTGCCATCCACAGATGGAGTTTATCAAAGCAGGTGCAACTGACCTGAAAGCACCTAACCCTGTCTAAGAATTCCTTAACCTATTCTCTGTTCTTAAGCCCTGTGATCGTTAGTGTTAATTGTATTAGACAGGTGGTTAAAGCTGATTGTTTAAGTAGAACTGATGCAAAATGATCACTTCAGCTTTATATCTTTCCTTCACTTTTAAGTAGAAACAGTCATGTTCCTTGTATTCACCCTCATTACTGCTGAAGTTGTTGGCCTCACAACTCTGTCTCTTTGCATCTAATTTTGGATCAGAAAGGATGGAATTATTAAAGACAAAGCATAGATTTTGGTCCTGTATGATCAGGCTACTCTTTTTCAGTGCCCTGAGTAATCTGATTTGGTTTCATTTTTTATTATGTACATATTACATATATAGTTATGAATGACCACAGCTTAACCGTTTTGGTCTCTTTTTGCACTGTTTACATTAAAAAAATATCTTTGAGGAATTTACAGCTGTCATTAATGTTTATGTTCACGTAGCTACCAGCTATCTGGTAATTTATTGAAGTGTCCACACTTCCAGTACATCACCTTTTTTTTGTTCCTCTTTATTTTCTTTCTAAAGATCATACACCTTGTGACTCCAAGATTAATCTTACACATGATATCTTTCACCTTCACACTCTCACATAATACTTTACTGCTTAGCATCAAATCTGGAAAAGTCTGCTTTCTGACTCTTTCATCCACTTTGTAAAACAACATTGCAAGTTCCAGTAATTCCTGGAACTTGCTGGACATCAGCATTCTGTTGCATTCTTTCACCAATGAATACTTGGATTGTTAAAATCTGTCATTAATGTAAAATGCTGTCCTTTGGCTGATTCTGCTTTTTGGACACAAAAAGCCTCAGGTCTTCCTGGTTTGATATTTTGCAATCCCCACAATCAAAGCCCTCGTATTCTTGTCCCCTTTTACCCTCTCGGAGTTTGTAACTTCCTCCATGTTGTGCATCTCCCAGCACATGTATGGATCCTTGAATCCAAAGCAGTGTATCTCATTCTGTCTGATCATTCCTGTCCTTCCTGAGCAAGCTAATGCTCTGATTGTTAATATTCTAGTCATGCCACCACTGAATACAAGTCATGAATGTACCTGCGAAAGCAGTAACCATTAATGGGTTAAAAAAATCTTAGTGCCATTAAGAAGATGAATCTGTTGGAAAGTCAAAAGACTTAGAGAAATGAAAAAGAATTAAGGGAAGCCTTCTGTGGAAAAAAGAAACTCAGAAGCACAGGACAGAGCAGAGAGAGTACAGCATGACAACAGTTCACACCACTCACCTTGAGGCAGGAGCTAAAACGGGACTGGGTAAGTGCTCTGAGAAACCTGAGAAGCCACGAGTGGCTGTGCTTATTGGACACTGCAGCATTGACTTACATAAAGAAAATTAAAAAAAAAAAAAGAAAAAAAGAAATAAGTATGTTAAAAAAGGAATATTTTCCACTACCTACAAGGAGAGAAATCTTTGGAAACGTGGCTTGTGCCAAGTATTTTCCTATGCTTGATGCATCAGCAGGATTCTGGCAGGTGTCCTTAGGAAAACAGAACACACATTTGTGCACATTCTGCACCTCCTCTGGGAGACCCTTTCTGCAGACGACAGTTTGGGTTATGTTTGGCACCCACAGTATTTCACAGGAAAACACAACAAAAAAGCAATAGCGGTGGTGAAGGTAATTGAGTAATAGGTGGTATTTTTACCCGGGGTAGACAGCAGAAGAGCATGACCAGAAGTTCTGAGCACCCAGAGCCAGAGCTTTACCTAAATACTAACAGTAAATACTGTTTAGCAGAAATAACACATCTGGGAGAAACATTAGGCAGGATGCAGATAGGCCGATACACAGCCATCCCCAACAGAGTTCAGTAGGCACAGGAGCCTGATGGCTTATCAGGAGCTGTGGCAGCTCATAGAGCAGCTGGACGTTAGGCAGCAGCTTTGATTCAAGCACAGTTTTCCTTGGCACATGCAAAGCAAGGGACCAGCAACTTACATGCGATGGTTATGAATAGAAACAGTGTCACTGCACTCACATAGTGCAGGCTTGAGCCTGAAATCATGGGTGAAAAATAACTATGTTCTGTAGAAAGCTGAGGTTGTGTTGGCTGACCATAAGCCATTATCTGTAAGAACCTAGTAAACTTCCTCTAAGGATTTGAAACTTATTTTTACAGCTACAGATATCTGATTTAGAACGAAATGCAAAGCTGGGAAAGATAAATAGCTGCAAATACGTTTTCTAAACCACAGAAATGCAGAGCGCAAGAAACACAAGTAAATTTCTCCTAGGTTAGTCTGATAAAACAAAACATTGCAGCCTTGGGCAAAATGATTGCCAGAAGCTCAAGTACCTATTAGGCAGAGCACCACTATACTTGTTTTACGCTCTTCTCTAAGTAATTACAACTAATCTTTGTTGGTGACAAAGTACTTGGCTAGGTAGGACCCTGGTCTGGCAGCTATTTTGTTCCTCTGAACTACTCGTGAGAAAAGGGTGTACAGGAAGTAGTGAAATCCATGAGCAATGATGTAGCTAGTACAGCTTATTCCCCTGCCCTGCTAAGATGGAGTTCTTGGTTTGAAAGTGGTTCATTTAAAGGCACTGAGTAATGATTCCAAAGGCATCACAAAAAAAAAAAAA
>NDXB01011615.1:79858-122475 GCA_002631895.1 Agapornis roseicollis | reverse complement strand
CTGAGAAATAATTACAAAAGAAAAAAAAAAAAAAAAAAAATAAAGAAAAATAAAGTACTTAAAAGGATACATGAAAGTCAACCAAGGGACTGAAAAATCTAAGAGAAGGGTTGGGGATGTTTTATATTGGCCTTAAATAAACAGTGCCATTGTGGGAAGTTAAATATGGTAGCAGCTGCCAAAAGTACTATACAAGCAAAAGAACCTATGTTGGTAGCAAAAGAAATATCCCCTCTCTCTCCTCTCCTGGCATGAAGCAGGCGTAGGTTTGTTTATGTTGGCTACATAAACTTCATTGCTCCAAGAGAATTCCTCCCAATTCCTGAAATAGCCTCATTTGAAGATACTAGAATAAAAAAGATGATTTTGTGTAGCAACTGTGTTTCAGTGCAGCTGAGTTTTCTCTGTCATCGGGCATTACGCTTAAAGCTGACACAGGGGGTTGGATGTTTGACTGACACAGAGCTAGGACTGAACCAGTTGTGTTTTTCAACAGTGTCTGGTATAGGCAGTGAGCCCAGGAGGGTGAGAAATTTGAGTCGCAGAACATAGTATAAGCAAAACAAAAAGGTTTACAACCAACCTGAGAATATGAGACCTGTAGAGCAGGATTTGTCCCTCAACTGAGTAAACACAGTAGCTGCATTTTACAGCTCTGAATTCAAGAGGTCATTCCTGCCTGAAAAAGTACCAGCATGTTTGAGAGTCCACTGAAAACCATTGTAATCTGTATCTTAGCCAGTCGAAAAGGCAGGTCACAGAGGAAAAATGCCTTCAAAACACAGAGATTTACAAAGAAAGCCAAAGCTCATGTGTCTAGAGAACCATGAAGGGCAGAAGAGGTACAAAGACCTTGCCTAATGCAGCTGTGTCTGAACAGTGACTGGGAATCTGCTTCTTACATAAGGCAACATTGCACAAACCACAATTTCTTCTCTCTGGGAACTAACCAGACAGTTCAGCTAACCTGCATGTGAAGCGAGATAGCCATTTTCTGCGAGGAGAACATTACATTTAATCCAGCAGGGAGGTCCCCATTCAGATCTCTTCCAAATCCTGCCTTCAGCTTAGTGTTAAATGATTCAACCTGCCCTCATACCTTTATAAATATAATATAAAAGGGCTGGAAGAACAACTGTTTGCCTCTAAGATTCATTACCATCAGATAAAACTATATTTATTTGATGAATGAATCATGAAAGAGACTTGATTTCTGAAACTGCTGTGAAAGACTGAAGAAATTTGTTATTTTAGTAACATAATAGACAATATATGCATCTAAAATTTTTTCCATAAAAGAACATATACTAACATTCAATCAATACGTATTTTTGGGTTGGTTGGTTGGGATTTCCCCCCCTTCCCCCCCTCAAGGATTTTATTCAAGTCACGTGTCAGAAATGTACAATGAGAACATAGTATTTGAACTTTCACATTAGGTTACTCAAGAGCTGAGTAAACTGAGTGCATGTAGAGAAAAATGCAAAAGATCCTCTTTTCTCCACTTAGCCATGCTGGTTACATTTTCCTTTTGTTCTGGCTTGGAAATCTGCAGGAAGCAAACAGTATTTATGGCATAAAGTAAATTTCACTTGCCATGTTTTCAAATGGAGTATGTTGTGAAAATGCCACAGGCTGAGATTTTTATTCATGTAAATACGTATCGTTATGTTTCAAGTGTTCTTCGTGCCAGGAGAGTATAAAGAATTGAATTTGACAGTTAATTTCTAATCATCTCCTTTCTCATCCATTGCAGTGCAGTAATAAATCTTACTTCACCGCTCCCTTGGATTCTTTTTCATTCTGGTCACTGTGTTTCCATGGCTGTTGTTTTCATATCTCAACCTCCGTTTCTAGGCTCTAATGTGTGCTTCAGGATCTGTCATCAGAAAGAAGGTGTATAATTGGATTTTTCTCAACATATTTAGTACATGTGGTGATGTATATCTTTTCAGCATGTCATGTTCTGGCATGATTCACATGAGAAAATGGTTTCAACTAATAAAGTAAGTTGGGGACACCTTATCTGGAACATCATGTCCAGCAATAGCACCCTTGCCAAAGCTGACCTGGGAACAAGGGCAGCAAAGAAGCACTGTGGTGGTAGGGAATGGATAGCCTTCTTCACTAAGGAGGCCAGAAAAGCTTGGCTGATTTAGTGTAGCAAAGCAAAAACTGATACAGAGTGCCATTGCTCTCTATAAATACAACAGGACGTTAAACATCAAGGAAAGAAAACAATCTCTCAAAGATCAAGTACGGTGTTGGCACAAGAACAAATGGGCATAAACTGTCCATGAATGCTTTTTAACTGGAAACTGAAAGACGTTATCTAGCCAGTTCAGCAATCAATGCCAGAGAGAGCAGACTTCCAATGCAAGTATGAGGCACAAGAGGGGCTGTAAGATGGTGTGTGAACAGTTGATGAAAGGCACTGTGTGATGTGGCCTGGGGCTAGCAGGGCACACAGGGGGTTCCTTCCAGCCCTCTGTTCCTTTGTTTCAATTTTCCTCAAAGGTATTTGGAGATTCTACATGGTGATGTCTCACAGCTGGTAAAGGATATGGGTCGGAGAAGAAAAAGAAATAAGCAACATGTCTTGGCTGGCCAGATGTATGTTATTACTTTATTCCCAATTCACAGGAAATGAACAATCATTTAGTACTGACAGGTACATACTGGAACTTACTATCTTTCTTTTAAACCTTAAAATAATGTACCACGGAAGTTCAGAATTAACCTTAAAGTAGACTTCACATTTTTGCCAAGGTTACTGTGATATCTTGTGAAACAGTTTGTGGAAAACAGAAGAAGGAGGCAGGAGGCAAAACCTGTATAAATTAGTGCCAGCACAGCTGAAATGGTAGCAAGGTTAAAAAAAAACATCATCCAAAGCTCTTCTGCTCATGGAAATACCTTAGTGAAAGGTCTCATGGGAGCTGCAGAAGGTTAGGTACATCTGACTTTCATTGGGTGTAACCTAAATTACCTTCTTAATAGATAATTAGACTTAAAACAGAAGTAATGATAAAAGCAGCGTCTCACCCAATCAAAGACCTACAGTTTGTTACTTGCATGAAATAGAATGGGTTACAGCTATGTAAGGGCAGGTTATTACAGGTCTAAGACAAGGTCACTAAGTTTTGCATTTGTTTACCAGCATAATTCAGTCTGGCTTTTTACACTGACTTGTAGCGTTCACCTCTGAAGAAGTGAAGGTTAAGTATGGTATCAACTCAAGAAAAAGTCAGGCCAATACCCTCTAATGTTGCTAGAGAGTTCAGCAAGCTTCTCTTTAATAACAGAGAAGGCTGGTCTCTCATAAGCAGGCAAGTATCCAGCTCTATCAGCAGCCTTTTGTCTAAAGGAGGAATTTGAATGGCATCTGAAAGCCAGCAGGCTGCTGCTCAGAGTGCTACTGTCCCACTTGCACTTTTTCTGTTGAGCAATTAAATGTCAGAAGTGACATTGGAAAGTCTTGGTTTCCCCACCCAGCCCTTGAACTGGCAAGTCAAGGTGGTTTCTAAATAGCAAATAGAACCGTTTAGGTTGAAAAAGTCTCCTGGAGATGATCTTGCACAACCTACCCTTCAAAGCAGTTAACTCTTTTAGGAGTGAGTTTTGAGTATCTCTAAGGACAGAGTTATCACAACCTCTCTGATTTGTTCTCCCCTATATCCAATTGCAATTTCCCATTCTGATATTTGATTTACCTCTTGTGTTTCTGCTATGCAGCCTTGGGAAGAATCAGTCCCATCTTCTCTACCACTCCTTAGGTAACTGAAGATAACAGGAAGATTTTTCCTTATCCTTCTCTTCCCAGGCTCAACAAAGCCAGTTCTTTCAATCTCACCTTATGTGCCTTTTGCTTCAGCCACTTGAGCATCTTGCTGGCCTTCTTCAGGACTCTCTACCATTTACCAAGGTCTCTCTTGTACCACGGGACCCCAGACCAGACACATTATTTCATACAAGGTCTCATGAGTGTCAACTGGACAAGAATATTCACTTCCTTTGACCTGGTGTCTTTACTCTTCCTAACATCCCAGCATGCAGATGGACCTTTGTTGCCACAGGGCATACTACTGACATGTTCAGCATGTTCACCAGGACTGCCATCTCCTTTCCTTTTAAGCTAGCACCAAGCCAGCAGACTTCAGACTGTTCTGCTACATGGGGTTAATTCAGCCCTGGTACAGAACTAGCATTTCCCTTTGTTCAGCTTCAAGAGTTTCCTCATGTCCCATTTCTCCAGCTTTTCAGGGTCCTCCTGAATGGCATCTCTGCCTTCCATCATATTGACCACTCTCCACGGTTTAATATCACCTGCAAATATGCTGAGGGTGCATTATAGGTTATTGCCCGAGTAACCTAAAGAAGACATTAAACAGTATCAGCTGCACTCTTAAACCCAGAAAACCACTCAACTGGTCACCAGCTAGACTGTGAACTGTGGGCTGCTATCCTTTGAGCCTCATGATTCAGCCAGTTTACCACATGTCTTCAAGTCTGGCTGCCCAGTCCATGTCTCCCCAGTTTGGTTACAAGGATGCCATGGGAAATAATCTTCAAAGTCCTGCTAAAATCAAGGGAAATGCCATGCTTCATACTCTCCTCATGTACAGAGCTAGTCATCTCATCATAGAAGGTACAATTTGCCCTTAAACAATGGGATTTTTTTTTTTCAGTCTGAACTTCTTATTTAAGTTCCAAGATTATGCTACCACCTTTTCCAGCACCCTCCCCCCAACACTATCTCACTATATAACACTTCCAGTATATCACTAACATGGTCAGTTTTCATTCTTGAGGCAGGATCAGTTATCAGGACTTTCAGATCTCTTTCATCAAGACTCAGAAGCCATCCTGACAATCATCCGCACCTTACTTGGCTCATGTCCATGCAAACATGCTTAAAAAGAAGGCTAAGCAGAGACCCCAGCCCTTTCTTTATTAATGCATTTTAGGCTAGCCAGACTTAAAAGATACAGGTAGGAAAGCTAACTTTGCTTTTGCTTTCCATCTCTATACTTTTCCCTTGTGTGTACTTAGATTTGTTTCACTAGAATCTATAAAGTCTATTTTCCTCTTTTTATGTTGTGCTAGGAAGGATATAAATGGAGTAGCACCTTTTTAAGCTTGTGCACATTCTTATTTTATTTTTGGGATTCTTTAATGGCTATTCATGTGGCTTTGACCAAACTGAAGTCTTGCAAGTTACTGTAAGGCTGAACTACCTACAGGTAATGTTTAGTACCCTCAGAGGAATGCAGTTAACTTCAACTCATCTCCAGTCTGAGTTTGTGCTTTTTGAAGTAGGTCTTCATAGGGTGAGCAGGAAGACTATGAGGGTTTTATTATAGTTGGCTTCCTTTACTGCATTAGCGTTTATATTTTCCCAGTAGAAATCCCCAAATTGAAAATATAGAGGTGTCAGCTAGCACCACTTTAGTTAAGGTTGTGTCAACATTTCCTATAAACGTTGTTTTTCTAGGCTTTATAACTAGACCGTAAAAATGTGCTCAGCACAGAAACTTGGCATAGAAGAGTTCAGCCTGCGAGAGAATTTTCACAATTAAAAAATAAGAAGCCCATTCAGCTGTTTTTAAGTAATATCCATGTAATTAAATGGAAATTATTTGATCTAAATATGCATTTTTCTTCAGCATAATTCAAAGTGAACTTTATTTGAAAGAATAAATTCATTGAGGGGTTATTCCATTAACGCTGTCTTCTTGAACTTAGTAATTTTGAAAAAGTCAGAATTACTGAGCTATTGCACACTAGGAAATAGTGACTACATCTGCAAACTCTAGTTTGTATAAAGCTCTTTGCTACACATAAGGAAATATTTTTAATAGGTGGGGTTAATAGTGCATAATATGAAGTTTGGCAAATATTTCCTATTATAAAACCACATTTTGAGACTTTGTCAAACTTTAACCATTTGGGCTGATATTTTATATTCCAGGTGTATGCCCAAGGCTCAGTTTTTACAAATTTTTTTTTATTGAAACAGTTTAGCAGATTCTGGGAACAGGAACTGAGAAAACATTTTGTTTTCTTCATGTTACAAAAAGATGCTATCAAACTGCTTCTCAGAAAGGTCCCATTATTCAGGGGTTTGTAGCAGTAGCTCAAAATGCTGGAGTGGAGGCAAATCCTTGACTAAAGTTAAAACACAAATAGCTGGTGGGACCAGGAAGCAGAAACTGATTTTAGGAATGGGAATTCACTGACCAAAGATGGGTTGGAGACAACAGTGGTGGGATCTGGATTGCTAAATTAAGAAGACTTAGGCTGAGAGCTGGGATATGGGACCGTGGTGGATGTTGTGAGACAACTGGGTAAGAGACAAATACTCTTTCTTGAGAAGTCTTTTGATGTCTCTGACATTTCCCTTATGCAACATCACTGGCATGTTCCCCAAGACTTTCCTTTCAGGAAGCAACGGTTGTCTCCTGCCCTCACTCAGTGGTGAAAGAGTGCAGAGAGAACCATACTCATCCATGGTTCTGCTTTGGCTTATACCCTACTCATCTAATGGAAACTGCTCCACATGCAGAATCCAAAAGCATGGTGGTGAGAGTAGAGATGACCATACCCCAAATGAGTTGACTTCACCCCAAACCTGGAAGCACCATGTTTAGTATATAGGCTTAGCAAGCAAGATTCCCCTTGCTTTTCCTCAGATGGGAGCAGATCCTACTGCCTGAAAGACTTTCATTCTTTCTAATTGCTGCAGAGGTCTTCTGAAAGAAGCATCCCTAAAGAAATCTCTCAGTTCTAATCCCAGGTTGAGGATTAGAGCAGTTCAGATCCAGCTAGCATCCTCGAGACATAGCTCATATCTCCAGTGGTCAGGCCAGGCCAACATTTAAGACATGTGTCTGAATTCAGGAGTATGAGCTGTGGACTTTGAGCATGGAGCTAGCACTGCTTCAGACTATAGCAAGTCCTGAATGGCAATTGGTAGAGCCTGTGTTGGTAATTCTAAGAATTCACTGCCTGGATAATTTTCTCTGTTGGGATACCTTAAATATACCTAAAGTTCATCATGGTGTACTGTTAGTGTCACTTTTTTACAGATGTCATTGATGTGACTGAACTAAAGATGTTCAGCCACCGCTGGAGAAGAGCTGCTTTATGCTCTATGAAGAGGAGAGCACGGTCTTCTGAGCAAAAACAGCAGATGACTGCTCACAGGGCAACCTCTGTGAAGTTCAAGGTGATGCTATGTGTAGTCCTAGAGTCCTTGTTGCAGACGAAACACCAAAAGCTGTTAACCTAAAGTCTTTTTTTCTGAGCAAGTATCAGAACAATAGCAGAATGAAAGATCTAAGAAAACCCCTCTTAGGTGCTGAGGTCTCCAAGCTGGAAAAACTGTGTATCCCTATTAAATACATCTAGGTTGTTTGAACTTCTGTGTTTTAGTAAGCAAGCAGTATATCACAGCAATACCTGAGGGTGCTGCTTTGATCACAGCCTGTCAGCATTTCCGCTGTGAACTTTGTTTATTAGAGGTTGTCTGTGAAAGATCTGTCTATGCTGAAATTCCCATGCAAAGCCTGTGCCAGTCACCAGTTCAGAGAATCAGGAGGATGGAAGCTCACAAAATAGTGTCATACTCCTGTGTGGGATTTTCTTTTTAAATCTGAGGTCTTTTTTCTTCTCTGAAAACTAGTTTCTATATCATCTCCGAAGTGCATTAATCCTTACTGCATACTGAAGAAGAAAATCAAACATCTGAATTATTAAGAGAAGTGCTTGAATGGCTGAAAAACTTCTCATGAAATTTTCATCCATTCATTTTGTACAGTTTTCAGGACAGAAATGAAGCATTCCTCATCCTGTCTTCCGGCTGGATTCCGAGCAGGTTAAACCACATCTAACTGGCATAAACGACAGGGTGCGGGAGAGAGGAGAAAGGAAGTGTCACATCCTTCGTGAATGCTTAAATACTTCATCCGCCTGCTTTGGAGCAGGCGGCTGAGATCCGGTCCCTCTGTTGCAGACGGCGATCAGCGGGTCTCACTGCCCGGGTCGCTCCCAGGCTCCCCTGCTGAAGCCGCTGTGCTTTGTATGAGCTGATTAAATATTCAGAGGATGGGAGTGAAAAGGGCTCTGCGGCTTGGGGTGGGGGTGCTCATCCAGAAGCCAGCTCCTAGTCCCTGCGCCAATGAATATTTAATCGCTTTGTACAAAGTAGTAGAGTCTCAAAAGGAATCCCTGAAATCTGTAGCTTGGCAGCTCGGGTATTTAACTGAGGAGAGTTTTGGGTCGGAGCCCCTTTTCAGCATTATGCAAGGGAAGGGAATTGGAAGTAACCCCCTGAGAACTGCTTTGACCACTATAGTCTCCTGGACACAGCGTCAGGGTCAGTGCGTGAGAGCTGACTTACGTACATAGCTCAGTGGAAGGAGTGATGTCCTTCCAACCCCAGATTAACCATACAGCGTGTCTCCGGCAGCGCGGTGCGTGCTTCCCTGCCCTCTGAGCACCGTGATCCCCGCCAGGCGATGTGCGAGGAAAGCAGGGCATCCACATTGCATGGGCTATGGTGGGGAGCTAAAATTTCCCCACTGCAATACTCTACCACCAAGTCCCTCTGTGACTTCGCACTGGGGCTGTCATTTAGCAATGTCATTTTTCACCTGCCTGACAAGCATTTAGCAATTTCCTTCGACAGCAGTGAGGCTGTGTGCTTGCTGCAGATGAGACCCTGCCTGCTGGGAAGACGGAGTCTGAGTGCCTTTTCTCAAACTGTGATGGAAACATAGTGCTAGTCAGCTTGTACTGCTGTATTCTTGGACTGTGCTTGTCTTCAGAAGAGAGGAGACTTTAAGCAGCCCAATATCTTTCATTGCTACAGTATTCATTGAAAAATGAAGGAGTCCAATTGCTGAGGTTTTGTGATCACAGCAACCTTATCTATATATTTTATAACTGCATAGGAAAAGATAAGTATGTATTACAGATTGGGTCAATTTGTATCTACACTTGTGTCTATATAACCTATAAATGCAAGTATATATACAAATAGCATATACATACAAGCGTGTTTGCACAGTCTGGAACTGATCATGCCTGGATATTAACAAAGCTGTCCTCCCCAGCTCCCTGCCAAACATTGCCATTTCTTATCATATCACATCAGCAATCAAACAGCAAGTTCATTATGGATGAAACCCCAGTCTCAGAGAAATGTTTACAGGTATGCTTATCTTTCCATGAGTGAAGTTACACCCCTGTTTAGTAACACGCTTGCTTTCAGCACTACCCAGCTGCTTACCCAGGACTCCCATTGCTGGACGCACTGATCCTTCCCTGAAGCAGCCTGGGCACATCAACATTACTCGCAGGTTACTTTTTTTTTACGGTAGAAGGCAAACTAGTTATCCTGTGTTGGATTTTACGCTGAGGTAGATAGAAGCAGCAAGGGCTGAATGAAGGGCCCCAAAGGGGCTCCCTCCATCCTGCTGCAGGAGCCCACACCCCCCAGCATGGCCCACAGCACTGACCCTTCAGGCCATGCTCCCTCTGTAGAGAGGGCATACATCAGCCAGAGCTACGGGAGGGCCCCTGCAGTTCCCAGGGTCCACACTAGTATTCCACACCCCAGCTTCAGAGCCTGCCCTTGGTGCCTTCCTGCAGGGCTGCTGCTTCCTGCCCAGAAATGCAACACGTGGGGAGAATCCGCATCTGCTTCCACCCCTCCTCTGCTGGGTCGCAATATCAGTGTGAAAAACCTCTCCAGCTCTGGAGTGAAATTAGACCCACACTCCTGATGAAGGTGACCAGATGTCACGGTTTCACCTGCAGCACTGGCCCTGGGAGAGTCGAATCTTCAGGCCACTGAATCAGCAGTCCCCCCTGTGCAGATGGCCAACTTGGAGATCCCGCCCCAGTGTCGTCGCATGGGAGATGCCAATCGGCCAAACCTGCTGCTGTCAGCAAAAGACAAAACCTCTCGCAAGCCATGCGGCTGTCGATAAAAGGGAGCGAGCACGGGAGCAGCCCCGCAGAGGCCCCTCAGGAACAATGGCAATCCTTTTGGGAGCCAGCGACGGAAGGCTGGACAAAGGCACACACTGCCCCCAAACTCCAGCTGCTGCCTCAGCACAAAACAGGGGGGTGCAAATTTGGTTCCTTTCATCCAAATCCTCTTAGGCGGTGCAAACGCGGAGAGCGGGCGCACACCCTCACATGTCCTGCTCCCTCCCTCTGCAGTCAGTGCGCACAGCCTCGAGGGCCAGGAGACAATTTATTGCAGGCTTATTTGACTTTATGGGAATGAGGCGCTTTCCATGGTGGGAACGGAGCAGGAGATAGGCACCGGAGGGGCATGGACATGAGAAGTTGTGCCTGCCCTGCTCTGTTTTGCCTGAAAGAGACTAAACTTTTCATGTTCTGAAAAGCCAGATGAGCAGCACAAGTCATTAGTCACCCAGGTATTTACAGTGTTTTTCCTATTTCCTTTCTCCCATGGCCTCTGTGGTCAGCAGTATAAAATTCCTGGGCACTCCCACCTAAACACAAGTTTCCTGTTTATGCTCTCAGTGGCTTTTATGTTTAGCTGTTAAAACCTGTTGTCTAAAGTACCATAAAACAATATGAACAGAGTCTGCAGGTGAGCAAGGAGGGAAAAAAAGGCAAAGCCATGACCAGTCTGTTTTCCACAGCCTGGACAGGGAAGCAGAGCTAGGGGAACAAAGGAACAAAGATTGCCACAGCCAGCCTGCTGCCCAGTGATGGACGTGCCAGCACTGCCGCCTTCTGTCACGGCAACCTTGGCCAAAGAGCTGGGGTGGCTGAGCTCCCTCATCTCCAATCAGATGGAAGCACCTGATATTAACAATTAAATGTGTCCGTGGGTAGTGTAAGCTAATTGAGGTTTGTACTATTAAATAATGTAGAGTTATGACACTTCTTGTAAGGATTTTCATTACAGTAAGTACTCATGCTGCTCCTGTCTGGCCTGTCAGAATTTACACCATGTAAGTTCCTTTTTTAATGTCAGTAACATCTGCTCCATCCTGAAACATAGGAAAAAAGTTGTTGGTAAGAGCAACGCTGAGATTTTCTGGAGCTTCAAGAAAGGAGAATCTCCAGATGATCATCAGACTTACCCCTAGAACCACTGCAAATTCCTGCATTCATACCCCTTGGTCAGACTGCACAAACATTTTCAAGTCATCAAGAACATCCAATTTAAGGCATTTTGTTGTGATTGTATGAGGTAAAAATTGCTGAAGACATAAAACTTAGTAGCAGTCACACTACAGGTTTAGATAGCTCTTCCCAGAGTCTTCAGGTAACGTCATATCTGTATTTGTAGGTTACTTGGTATCTATATACCTATATCTATATAACAAGGTGATAGTATGCACTGATCAATTCATTTTAATGAACTGTTTGATATACAGTTCTCATTGGCTTTTATTGCCATAGAAATAAAAAATGAATAATCATAAAAATACAAAATTAAGCTTAACCTACTAGAAAATTCATCAGTAAAGCTAACATGATTCTGTGACAAACTTCTATTCACAACAATGTGATGTAAGGGCCTTTGTCAATATTATCTTTGCATTTTTTGGTTGATTTGGTTTAGCCAGGTATTTCCAGCTATTTAAACATAGTTTTGTGTATTTAATTATATCATACATGATGTCATTTTTTACTGCAGACACCCTTGACATTTATTTCAGTCAGTAATTAGTAAAGAATAATTAAGCTTTTACTACTGTTAACTGCTTTTCATGATCCTTGTATCCTGTAGAGCAAGATGTAGCAATAGCAATAAAGTTAATGTTTCAGATATTAAGATTTATTTGCTTACAGTTGATACACCAGTAATATTAGAGGGTTTGTATACAAAAGAAGGACGGGCAAACCAACATGTTAAAGAACCTCTGTAGTTGCCTACAGAGATCAGTATGGGTGAAGAATAAATCCACTGTGTTGAAAATCACAACATACACAGAGCAACTATTTTATGTGCATATGTATTATATATAAATACTATATATTACATATATATTAGCATATATATTTTCAGGCTAAGTAAAAGGGTCTTAAAATGTGCAAAAGGGCTTTACATGCAATAGATGTAGCATCTATTAGACAGCTCTGTACTGATAACTCTTTCATGAGTGCTATGTCACTTCACAAACACTTTTTTAAACAGTTATTGGACATAGATGGTCTTATGCCCAAATATCATCAGATTGTATATTCATAGTGAAGCACTGGCCACTGTTCCTTTGTTCATGTTGAAAGTTTGATTTTTTATTACTCTAAGCCTAAAATTCAGGCCATTCAACAGCCACCCTATGGGCATGACATGTTATCTAAAGCGTGGCATGGACTGAATATGCATTTGTATATGGAGTGCACCAGGTGGGCTCTCAGAGCATGTTTTCAAGTGTGTGTTTCATCTGAAAAGCATTGGCTTCATCTCTTCCAGGTTCGTTCCTTAAGTCACAAAGGAGCACTGGAAGTGGGGACAACTGGGAGGCTGGCTTTGGAAGTCAGCTTCTAGTCCAATGAAGATGCTGATGTAGATGCATCAGTGTTCAAGTTTGGACCTTACTGTCACAGCTCCTTTGGTCCCTCCATTTAAGTGCACAGACTTCACAACAGCATGTTTCCAAATGTTGTCTTTTGATAACCTCTTCATAGCCCTGATGAAATGAACTCCTTCCCTGTCTTCCCCACAGCAGTTTACATACACTCCTCCTGTTTCCCAGCCAACATCACTCTCTTTTCATTGCTGAGGGGAGAGAAAAGGCTGTTTGAAAGAACCTCTCTTTGGCCTGGCTGTCTGTGGAAAATGAAGACAGCCTGCAGACCAAGCTGATTTGTAGATCTGATGAAGCATTTCAATACGAGAAAGTTAAATAAATAAAGAAGAGATGGAAAATCTTTGAAAAAGTCAACGAAAAGGAAATACTTTAATGTAGTCTTGATTCAGAAAATCACTTTGGTTTCATGCTCAATATCCATGAGAAGCTGTCACCACCTGGACTCTGTGTAGGCAGCAGGTAGACAGGGAAATGACACTGGTGCAGGAATACAGAGGGGGGAAGCCACTGAGCATCGGCTGTGGGAACCTGTGAAGACAAAAGAAAATGTCTCAGTTCACATAAGGTTACAAGGCTTCATGCTTGTCATAATGCACACAGCCAACCATCTAGCACTTTTCTAAGAGCAGCTAAGAAAGTATGAAGGGGAACAAACAACTTTAAGAAAAGCAATCTGAAACCTGTATTTAATTCTACAAACAATAAAGCTTTTGCCTGTGCCAAGGCAAAAGCAGACCTGGCAGAATGTGATCTTTGCCTTGGTGCTAGTTTCTAAATGAAAGCAATCAGGAGTTTCCAGCAGAGTGCACTTTGTTTCCCCTTCAAGTTACAGGGCAGCTGTGTAGGAAGTGAAGACCCTTCTTGCAGCCATCTTCTGCCTGTACCAGTGAGGATATACGTGAGTATGTCCTTCACTTCTCAGTCTTTTAGGAAGTCTGACCTTCCCTTTCTCCTGTCCCAGAAGTTCTAAAGCCAATAAAAACACAAAACAGGCTCAACAAATTTGTTGTTTCTTTGTCAGGTCGCTCAACAGCTGCGTTCCTGGAAGCCAGAGAGCTCTCAGTGACCCCGAGGGAGACAGGCAGTCTCCAGGCTGTAAGCATAGAGAGGTGAGTTGGGGCAGAGGAAGAAAGACTGCACAGGTTTGCTTCTTGGGTGCTCTCACAAGTGACACTGATGGGGATCCTGTTCCCCATGGTGAGGCTGTTGCCTTTGGTGGCTCTTGCAGATAGGGCTTGGTTGGCCAAGCCGCTGCTCCATAGCATAAGTATCGCAGGTGACTTGAGGGTTGCCCCAGCAGCGTCCTACCTGGGTGATGGTGTCCCTGCTGTGGCCACACACCTCTGCCACCCACATTTCTAAGAGCACCTGATGCCAGTCACTGTGCTGTGACAGCTGCACTGCTCCATGCAGCAGGCAGGGTAGAGGGAGAGCAGCATCTTTCCTCTAGCCCATGTTTCCTGTTGGGCTAGAGGTCACCCCAAACAAGAGGTTTGTGTGGGGAGGCAGGAAGGACATGAGGGGCAATTCTTAAGAAGCAGCCCAGCTAAGCTGCAGTTGAGACAGACCCTGGACCCACAGAGGGGAGGCCGTTTCCCCCATGCCTGGGCACCTTAATAAAGAGAGCATTCATCTGCTTCCTCCCTGTGCTGCATGATAATCTACAGCAACTCAAGAGATTTCCTCTCTCTTCTTTTGCTTACCACAGAGTTGTTCCTTGCAACACCACAGCTGGAAATTGAACTTTAAAAGAAAAACTTTGTTTTCTGTTCCACTGACATGCAAAAATGGCATACCAACATGGGTCTGGACATAAATCTTCCCTGATCTTCCCTGAGAGATGCTTGGGCTGGGGCCATTTTTAACTGTAAAAAGTAAAATGAGTAGATATGTGTTCCCTACATCATATAGTCATATTCCTCTTTCTCCTGAAAGTCACACATCTCTTATTAAAGAGGAAAACAGAAGTTCTGCTATTTGCTGTGATTATGGCTCTTATTTTTGCATTTTGACTTTAGTGATATCATGGGTGGTCCAGCTCATAAACGAAGCTTAACTTGTTCTATCCCTGAGCTACAGCTGAGCGGATCTTCTGTAATGAGACATGAAGCCAGGTGGATGCAGATACGGATCCCAGGCCAAGTTTGACGTGTGTTTGCAGGGGCTCACGAGCCTTTCAGCAGATGTGGACCACTTCTGCTCCCAGGTGGGAGTCAGACAGAACTCTGGCTTTGCCTGTTTTTCCGAAAAATTCCCAAACAGAGCACAGCTCAGCAGTTTGAGGGAAGTTTGGCTCCATCCTCACAAATTTAATAGGGAACAAATCCATGCAAACCAAAAGTGCACAAAATAGCTTCAAGAACCCCTGAAGCTAGCACTGCTGAGATTAATTTACTGTCCCAGCTTACTTCCCTAGTATAAGTACACAGTGATTTCTGCCGGCCTGCTCCCATGAAGTCAATAGGAGTTTTGTAACACATTCCATTGCTACAGTCACTTTTCATTATCCATGGGTGGCTTCTCCGTTGGCAGATAAGCTGCATCCCAGGCCTGAGCAGCTGAGCCAGCTGTGTGCAGCTCAGCCAAACTGGGACTCTTAGCTCAGCCCCAGCCCTGCAGAGTTCTGGGTGACCATAGAGCAAACATGGGAGCTGGCTGCTTTGATGCACTGTGAAGTCAGGAGAAACTTCCAGAGGACTGAGAAGGAGGAAGAGAGGGTGACAGAAAGCAGTAATAGGGCTGGGAACAAATAGCCTTTGAAAATCACTTGTTTTTTTAACTGGAAGTAAAAGATCTCTTAGGTACAAATCCTTCCTGGTGCTTATGAGCCCCAAGGCACAGGGGAGGTATTACAGAGCTGTACCTCCCTGTGAGCATCAGCCAGGCTCCTCCTGCCTAGGGAGGATGCTGCCTGCTCTCATACCCTAGGCAGACATTGCACCCCTCTACCCATTGCTGGGTGCTGGTGGGGTGCAGCCACAGACTCCATTCCTGCCTGGTTTTTACCTGCAGCTCACCCTTCCCAGCACCATTCAGATGCTGACACTGCCAGTACAGCTCCCTGTACAGACTCAGCCAACTTCCTGCTTCTACTGGAGCTCACCACTCAGATCTGCTGGCCTGGGACTTTGGCTGTCTTATGCATGTGGCCTAATCTGCATAAGTCTGGTAACCTGAGATCTGAGCTATCACTTGAAGTTTAGGCACTCCCAGAGTAAAAGATTGATCCAACAGGGATGAACCTTGATCAAATGAGCAGTTTCTGCTTAGTCTCTATCTGGTGAAGACAGATGGAAGAAAATGAAGAACAAAAAACATCTGTTGCTCAAGTCCATAGTGATGTTAAATAGTTCTAATATATGCAGTCCTACCTTTATAGCGGATGACATGTAACTTTACATATGTACACTTATATGCACACAGCCACATGTTGCATGACAAGTTATCTGTGGTATGATGTCTTGGAGTTCTATCAAGTCAAGGAGAGATGCAACTACATAGATCTTGAGAGAAATGGGGAGAAGAGGTTTTATTGTTAGCTAATCCAAAGGGAAACAAAGTGTTAACAAATACTTGGAGTGTATGCAGTGAAAGTTAAAAAAAATGGTAAGCACAGAAAAAGGAGAAACTCAACCTGTCCAGAACCATATAAAATAAGTCCATTTAATTAACAGTCTTTTTATTTCCAAGCAATGAAACTGGCCTTTGTGGAGCCCTGTAGTTCCAAGCCTCAAGTTCCCTTGTTTTCAGAGAGTTGATATAGCAAGGGGGCTGCCTGTAGCAGCACAGCATGGGCATATCTTTCATGACTGTCACAAGCAGCCTTACTCCAGTCCCTCAAGAATAACAGTATAATAGTTTCTTCCCTCTGGACTTTCATATGACACAAGATTTCCTAAAGGTGCATAACTGCTCTAAAAGATATACCCCCCTGCCCTGCTAGACAGTTCTCAAATGAGACAAACACAAAAAGCTGCCTGGGCCAGGGCACCTTCTCTTGTGCTATATTTTATTGAACATACAGAAGTTCTGAATTGTTCCCCACTGCATTCAGAGCTGAAACGCCAGGTCTGAACAGAGGTCCATTTTAGGGCCTGATCTGGTACTTCTTGTCTCTCAGTGATGGACAGCTGCTGACACTGGCTCCTTCTCAAACCTAACCACGTGGTAAAAGAGAAAGTCAGAGCAGAACTAACCAGAACAGGTTAGATCAAAATATTAAAGCAAAGTGCCCTTAGCAGTGAACTGCAGATACCTTTGGCTCCTCCAGGTGCCACTGAAAGCAGCTGTCTCCTTCCAGCACTATGCAGTTTCATACCTTCAGGGCTGTTACTTTAGCACTGTGTGGGGGCTAGAGGAAGGGTTGGGACATACCCTACAGTCAGGCACACATTGGCATGAGGGCTTTCTTTGGTCAATGCTCCAGACAAAGTCGCAAGAAACTTCAGTAGAAAATCTGAAATTACCCATGAGAGGCATGCTCCTGATCAAAAACATCCAGGAGAAGACAAAAGGCAGCTTCAGGCTCCATATAACAATTTCACCAGCAGGTCATGGAAGTGTGTTCTGCAAAGTGCTATTGAGCTAATGTTGCTCTTCTGCTTTCTGTGCAGGCATGTGGGGACATCAAAACCTAAGAACAAGGGTGAGACAAAAGTGTCCCCAAATCACAACAGCAAACAGCATCCTAACAAAACCACTCCAAATGGAATGGTCACACAACAGAAAGCTGTAAATCCTGAGTAACCTCACATGGCTGAGAGTGCATGACTGATGTCATATTTTTTGAACAGAAAGACTGAAACTGCCTCAAGCTGAAAACTGCATTAAGGATCAGGGAACAGACAGAATTGCTGTTCTTTCCTCCCAAGCAGTTCTCTCCTTGATATATGGCTCCCAAAGTATCAAACGTAAGAGGTTGTGCAAGTAACAATCAAATCAAGGTGTGTGGGATGAGAGGATAAAGATCCTCAGACGCAGATACTGCTGGAGATTTGGCAGTGCCTTGTATCAAGCACAGTGAAAATTTCATATATCAGCAGTCTGGTCTAAAACCCACTGTTTTGCATGTGGGTTTTACAAACCCAAGCTTGGACAACAGATGTCACAAAACATCCCCAGACTGGTCTAAGAGACAATTCACAAGCAGCTCCAGCCTTCCTAGACATTTTATGGATTTAATCCATAATCCAAGAGTTTGATCTCAGGCATGTAAACGTTTGAACTAAATGCTTGATTTGGACCTGGCTCCCCATCCTGTCTTATTTCTACTTGGGTTTTTTGGGAATACAAACCTTCAGACTGTGGATGTGTCATCTGTTTTTTTTTCTGCTGACTCTGGCATGTGAACATATCCTGCTTGTGAAGACGACAAGGTTGGCGCCCGCTGTGGCCAGCTGGATGTGTCTCACAAGGGACTACCTCCTGCTGGAGTAAACTTTTTTTCTTGAAAAGAACCCAGGAGACTTCTATAATAAATAGCCAAAAATACTGGAATGCCTGAAATCTCAAAGAAAACAGGTCGTCAGAGCACTACTCGTTGGGCCTGCCAAGTGGTGACCTGCTGAAATAGCCCTCCCTAATTCTGGAGGACCTGGAACTTTATGCTGCAGGTTCATAGTAACTATTAGTGATAAATTTGACAAAAACCACAGCAGTCCTACACAAACCCTATGTGCCCATAGGCAGCAACAACCATACTGAATAAATATATTAATGTTATTTCTAAATGCAGTGTAATTGCTTTTTCTTCATGAAACCCACTGTCATGCATTCCACACTCAGGTGTTTTAAACCTCTGCCCAGTCTATAGGCTGTGTTTATGTATTTCAGGACAAACACAGCCCTGCTCTGAATGAGGTTCTGGGGAGACAGTAGTGTAGTCATTTTACATAAGGAGGGATAGGACGCTTCAGCCAAGGATGTGGGGAAAAGTGTGAAAAGGCTGAAGCTCCAGCACAATTAGGCACTGCTTATCCTCAAAAGACTCATACTCACAGAGGGAACCTGCATGATCATCTCAGGGGGTGCCCATGTGCTGTAACCCAACTGGCAAGTAGTGCTCCAAACCCTATGGAGGTACATGGGCAGGGGCATCTACCCAGCTGTGTATCCCTAACCATGTCACAGCTCTAGTTAGGCCTGTTCTATATGAATTTATGGAGCAACAAAAGCAGAGAAAGCTGTTCTCTCTTATCCCTGCCTGACTTCCAGAAGTCTGGAAAGGGAGGTAGTGTAGCTACTATAGCATAGATCTACAGCCCCGCCCACTGTGCCTTAACCTCACCGAGTTGAAAGCAGTATAGCCACCCATCAAATCAACAGAACAGCCGATATTTACACATCTTCTCCTCTTTTAATTTGTTTGTGCTGGATACAAAATGCATTTGGCCCCTGAGGGAGCCAAATGAAGAGGCCTGGAGAACAGGCAGATACTTAAGCCCACGTGTACTTCAACCGCACTGTCATTCTGTTGCATGGTGACTACATTACCAGTTAGAGGAGCTCAAGGAAGGTCTGAGAAAGCACAAAGGATCCAGATGAAATTTTTCTTAGCACATATTTGAATAATCATTTCTACAGCAACATGATTCACTTTTCATTCTTTGCAAATTCCTCCATGATGTACTCCTAGGAGTCCACTATCTGTTCCAAAAGCTGTTGTATCCTCTTTTTAATGAGTATCAGATGCATCCTTTTAATTTGGACCAGCTTCTTCAATTTTGGGCTACTGCAACCCAACTCTTAGAAATATGTTCTACATTCATTTTGGAAGAAAATGACACTGAGATTAAAAACACAAAAAGAACTGAGCCTGGTGGTCCAGTGCTGTGTTTGAAATAAGTTTCTATTCAACCTCAAAGCAGCTGAACAGTACCCTAAATGTTTTTGTTTGGTGTTAAGTGAAAAGGTACCTGCCAGAGTTGCATGTTTCAGTGTGTGTCCATACAATGAATTAGTCCCACCAATTTTGCTATATTGCACCTCCTCTTTGTCCTCTCATTTCCTCTCCCTGCAGTGAAGGGGGTCAGTCCCACAGACTGGGATCCTAGAAGACCAGACACATCTGAAAACAAACAAGCCTTTCTTATCTGCCATTTTTCCTCTGAATTTCCCTTCTGCATTGAAGACCTGCTGTGAATACAGACATATGTTTTTAAAGAGACACAGTTTTGTCTTGCTGATCGCAATGTAATTAGAATGCTATTTGGCACACACAGGAGCTTCTGTACTAATTTGGCACTGTCCCATGCTGCTACTGGCAGCATTGGTTTTGCTCCCCACTGGCAATTCTCCTAGAAGTCTTACAGCTCCTGGAAACATCAGCCATGCCTATTCAGGGAATAAGTCTGGCAGGATGCTGACACCTTGTGCAGCTCATCCAGCAGCAGTGTGGCTCTGTGATGTTGGCTCATTATCAGACTCCACCAATGTACCTTCTGGTGGGGTATGGAATTATAGAGACAGGTGCATGGTTTGTATTATGAAAGCCAGCATGACATTTCCTATTGACTCAGCTTCAGTTACAGGGTTTTATCTGAGTTATGCTTCAAAGTGTGGTCCTATAATTCCTCATTAGCTTTTTTCCCGAAGAACTTAAAAGGAGGGAGCAAGCATTTTCCCCTTGGTGCCCATTTGCTTTAACAAGAAAGGACACATTCAGATCCTGAATTACAATGTTTCAGATTTCAGAGGTCTCAGATATCCTGGTTGATGATCCATGGGAACATGGGTTGCCCTAACATAACACACTGTCTCCAGCATTCTCCTGTCACACCAGTAATGATAAAATATGTATTTCTGGTTCCTATGGGGTATTTCTGGAAGAATGTTCTTATCATGATGACTTGGCCGATGACTGCTTTATTCCCACTATTTGGATATTTTAGCTGTCCCACTAAGTCAGAAATTCCATGCCCTCTAAATGAACACACATTCAAAATATGAAATAACCCAACATGATGAAGCCTTTGAAAGCTCTTCTGCAGGACTGAGATCTCCTCCTTGGGGCTATTGATCTTCATTCTCAGCAGTCCTCCCTTGTTTGCTGGGCTATTTGAGCTTCTTCCGGAGCCTTTTCATTGCCTTCTTCAGAGAATTTTAGAACAGGGAGATGTAGAGCTACTTTCTCTTCCCTAGCACTTCCTTCTGTTTTCTCAAGTCTCTCCTTGGTGTGAGCAGCTATTCGTACCTCCTCACGCTCTTGAAACACTCCTTGCAACTCCCGCCAGCTCCAGGTGCTATTCATGGTATTGCTGACAGCAACCACTATCATGACCTATCAAAACCGAACTTATGCAGATTTCATTAAGCTGGATTTTGTTTTGCTTTTTTGAAACTTCAGGAGTCAGATTTTCAAGTTTGTTTCTAGAGGTATGAAAGGAAACAATCCACTTCCTCCTTTTAATGGAAACTTTGATTTTCAGGCAGTATTACTGCCACTAGGAAAGGCCACATAAACAACACTGGTTTGAAGTTCATAATAAATGAAGAGGATCACACAGAACAGTATACCTCCTAGCTCCCCCCAACTTGAACTAAACTTAACCAACGAGGCCAGGCCTGGCCTGTGCTGCTTCCAAGGAAAAACATTTTTATTCTTAACTCCATTTGCAGGCACTGAAACCAGTGCAGCTGCAAACATGGCTTGTTTAAAATCTTTTCTCATCCTGCAGAATCCAGTAAAAAATTTTATCAGTGAATTATGCAGGTTTGCTCTATCCTACTTACTCATGGTTCTCTTTATCTGCTTTAAACGTGTTGCCTTGTAAATGCAACCATCGCTTTTTCCTTGTTTTCTGGGACAGGCAGAACAAGAGCATCTGACTGGCAAAGATGTCGATCCTCTGTGCTCATGAAAATGTGGGAGGAATTAGGTTCTTCCTGCAGATTTGACTGCGTTCTCCAGAACCTAAGCTTTCATTTAAAAAGCTAATGATGTGTTTAGCCCTTCTGGTTGCAAAGATAACCATGCCTCGGTTTGCATTTTGCAGAGGTTATCTTGTGGTGTCAAAGCCGGAGAAACTGCAACTAAACCACAGAGTTATGAGCTTCCTCTATTTACCTTACAAAGGAGCTTATTGTAAAATGATGCATCAGGGATATTGGTGTGCCACAGACCTGGAGACAGAGGAAATCTTTACCCAAGAGAGGCCATCTGAGAGGTTGATCCAACCTGGAAGAGGGTTCCCATGTGGTTCCACCATCTCCTGCCTCCTCTCCACTCATCATTGCTCACTGCCATCGCTCTACTCCAGCTTCATCCCTCGAGTCCTTCCTTGCATGATTCCTTCATAAGTTCTGACTGACACCATTGCACTTTTTCGTATGGGTTTATGAACCCAGACCATAAGCATGACAATAATTAATAAATATGAGTGGCAAGATAGGGCATGATCCTGGTTGGGAAATGACAGAAGGAGGAACTTTGGTGGAAGCAATTGAAAATACCCTGAAAAGAAGCAGCAGGACAAATGCTAATGAGGAGTCTGAGTGCTCAGGTGCCATTTATGCAAACCCAAATCTTTCCAGGCTCCCAACTTTCAGTGCATTGCCAGAGGGACTGACCAGCTCCTGCTGCAAGTGACCAATTTCATCTTCCTCAAGCCTACTCATTTGGGAAACATTAATTATTCAAATATTCTTTTATCAAGTTCACATTGTACATGCAGCATCTAAAGTAGCATGTAGTACTGAGGCTGCTGAGCCACCCTTCTGTCTGCACGTGTAGCTACACGTGCAGCCACATCTGTGCACTAGGGTAGGTACATTCTTATTCGTTTCTTAATGCATTCCCCCACTTCAGCATCTCAGACACACTTTTTTGCTTCTGCTGCTTAGTATCTTCACTGAGCTGTTCACAATAATGCTCAGTTCTTTTCCCCAGAGATTACAGTTAATTCAGAAGCCATCAGTGTGTCAGAGTAGTTTGAATTATTTCTTTCAAATGCATTACCTTTTAGTTCAAGTTCATCTGCCATCACGTTAGCACAACCACTGGTGGTATTAGAGTTGTCTGGTGTTTCAAACAATCCTTTGCAAGCTTTCCCTTTCTGATCAAGCTTTAATCAGCAGCATATTCTGACATTTCATTGTTCACCTAATTCTTACTGTTATTAGGAAATGCAGTACTTATCAAATCCAGTGAAACTACAGTCACAGCCTTAAGACATAAGAAATAATTCTAAAAATCTCTAAAAAACCCCTAGTAGGTACATTCCTCATCTGAAAGTCCGTGTTTGTCTCCTATCTGTTGTAAACAGATCCTCACAGGAACTGAAGGAAATCAGCATAATGTAAGTACAACATAGTCACCTGCACATGGATAGATAAAAAATAGTCCTTACAGACATCCTCAGGGCACTTCACTCTTAATATTTTCCAGCCTCAGGCTTCAGACATTTATTTCACTGCCAGCTTGTCTCTTCAGCACTTGTTAATCCAGGACAAGAATTTACCTCACTTTCTTGTTACTGGACTTCTTTCATAACTGCATGGCAGAATCTTATTGAAAGCTTTCCAAGACCCTAAATAAATTATACCCATCATCTTGCCTTAATGTATGATTTTTCTAACTCAGAGAGTCCCAGGAGTTTAGGAGAAGCATAATTTACTTCTATGTATGTCACACCAATGGGTCCTTATCAAATTATGAGATTCTTGTGGTTCTAATGATTTTCTGTTTTCTACTCACTGAAGTACTTGATTCAAAAGTTATCCTTAGCTTCTGTTTTAAATGTGGGCTCCATATTGAGCACTTCTACTTGTATTTGTGCCTCAGATTCTGTTTTGCGTGAGGGGGAATCCTCTAAGCCTTTTAATTATGAACTACCTTTAGACATTGCAGTAACCTCGTCAGCTCTTGGAATTGACTGCAGCAGAGAAAGCAGCATAGCTTGAAATGAGAGCTTTCAGCAATTTTTTCCTGAAAGATCATTTTTGGATAACTATCTCACTACAAATGTCCTCCGCAGTTTTATCAGATCTTGTTATAATAACTCACTGGGTGTTATGCACAAGCTGCTATGGCACAGTCATTTTTGTGAATGGCTTTCTTGGGAATATTATTGTGAACTGAGGAAAACAAAAGCTCTGTGGGAACTTTAACTCCACCAGCTAGACTACTGTACTTAGCTATGAAGACTATTATTAACCCAGTTACAGAAACAGTTACTTGAATAATGAATGAGTTATTACTGCATGATGTAGGCTGTGAGATTTACAAAGAAAAGCTGAAAGTGTTCACTCAAAGCAGTGGAGGAAAAATAAGGGAAAAGGAAGTCTGGTATTTTCTTTTGGCAAATACTTGTTTTGTCTTTTAGGTTGGTTTGGGAAGGTATTGATCAACATCTGAGGATAATGATCTTCTTCCCAAACACTGTGATGAAAAACCATCTACAGGAGAAACTTCACTGTTGAGAGGCTGGCATGTAAATTCGCCCTCAGACACAAACCTTCTAACTTTTAGTTCCCTGTAGAAGTGGGCCCTTTTCTGTCTCCCTCACTTCTGTTCCACACAGCACAAAGCAATTTTTTATGAAACCTGCTAGGGTGCCACAATCAAGCAGTGCCAAGGCAATTGCTGGGCAGTCCTGACCCCCACATGGGCTCTGAGTTCAATAGAACTGCCTAGAAAGGCGCCCAACAGCACCATAGTGCTCTTGCTGGCTCTGGGCAGAAAAGGGTACAGAGAACACAGAGCTATCCTGACCCTGAGTCTCAGGTACCCCCTCCAGACACATCCGGTCATTTCTGGCTGCACATTCCTCAGAATGATCACCCTGGCCATCCTGTTTCTTTTTCTGGAGCTGCCCAAAGTCTGTGTTACTCCCATAAACTAATCCATGTTCAGTTTACAAATGCAGAACAACATGGTTTGCACTGTTTCCCACCATGCATAAATAAGGTCTCGCTGGAAGGTGATGGACACTGGTGTGTTCTCCCACCAGGAGACGTGTTTTGCACAGAGTAAGACGTAGTGACCCAAAGGCGAGAAAGCACCTTGCTCCACCATTGCCTGGTAGCAGAGGGGTCACAGGAGAGGGGGAAGACCTGCATCAGCTCAGCTCATGGCTTGATCTTCAGGGGGAATGTGAAGGAGAACTTCTCCCTTATGGCCTGTAATCTTCTCCAGAGCTCCTCTGCTGTGAAACAGTTCTGCTTTGTGCATCATGGACACAGTGTGAAGATGACTAACCAGCCCTCTGGTCACACGCCTTCCTGAGCCCTCGGTCCCATTGTTCTTCCAATGTAAGAAACTGAGAGTCCCCTTGAGTACTTTATGCCCATCTATTTGGGCATTTCTGAGAGGTCTGATCCTTTCAGAAGGAGGAAGAATTTAGAGCTGGGCCTCCCATGTCCCAGACAAAGGCAAAGAAGAAGTAGAAGATGAAGGAGGATCTGAGTGCCTCAATCTGAACTCACAGACAGTTTCAGGACATTCAAAGTCACATTTCCATGCAAAGTTACTCTTCCTACAAAGATTTCACCAGTTTTTCCGTAACTCCAGGTTTTATTTTCTGACTGGTTGCGATGCATTTAAAGCCTAGCAATGAGTCCGTCGTTAGCACTGCTCAGCCTTGGCTTTATTTGGAACAACTTTCCTCCTCTATAGGACTGCCCATGATGTTTTTTGAGATATTTCAAGCTCCTTGCAATCTCATTTGCACCCTGCCTGCCTTTTACTTTTTGCCATCTCTCCAATCATGTCATTAAGGCACATTTTAATTGTCCCTTTTTCTAGAACAGTATTTTGATTTAATCCAACAGTTAGTTTTTTTCCCAGGTGAAAGTAAAGCATTTAGTCCCATTTGTTATTTTTGATCAGGTTGAGTTCTCACACACCAGTTTTGCACTGATAAAGCTGTCACCTAGGAATAAACTTTTCTTAACTTAAAATGTCATTATACTGCAATTTATCCCTTTCCTATCCACATAGTAATAAGCCATCCTGTTCGCTTCTCAATAAATTCACTGAATCCCTTGAAAGTAGCCTGTTGCCAGCACACTGAAAAAAACCTCTTTTATCTTTGTTTTTTTCTATGGTTTTTAATTAATTATTATTTCTAGGGCTATGTTGGCTGGAAACATACCCTACAGTCGTTTGATATTTGCTGTATTTTAAATGTGAGACTGTTTATATTTCTTTTTGTGGATACACAAAAGAGGGATTTCCATTTTCTAAAGGATACCTGCATGGCTCCAACAACCTGTTCAGTCTTTCTGCTTAGCCATCTGGCAGAGGGAGCTGCAGGAACCCAGCCCTGGACTGTGTGTTTATACTCTGCCAAATACAGTGCCTGTTCTTCTCACAGTGGGAATCACCCTGTCATGTCCCAGGGCCAACTTGAGCTTCATATTTATACTCTCAAAGCTCATTCATGTGATGAGGCTGAGATAAACATTCACCAAACAGGATATGCTAGAGAGCAACTCCAGATCAGATGAAACGTGCCATAGAGAGCAGAGGAGCCGCACTGCACATGACAGGGAAGGCCTCAATGCTTTGAAACTTGTGGCTTTAATACACATTTGCATTGACTTTGCTTAACAGGGTCTTTTCCATCCATCTGGACTCATCTTGACACACAGAGAAGAATTCAGTTTTTACAGACACACAAAAGTCATTTGAACTAAGACTAGGTTAATTTCTGTATTGCAGTCATTCCAAGAAACAACAGAGCTAATATTATGCCTGAGGGTAAAACATATTTGGACTGCTTTCATATTTTAATGAAAAGTATATTCTATTGAGTACCAACACTAAACAGCATTACCTAGAGATATGTTAATAATAGTTTTTCAGCTTAGTGGAAGATTAAGGTTTGACAATTCCCACAGAAGCACAGCATTCTATGTGAATTCCTCTTAAACCATGACAACACTACTACAGAGCTGGTAATTTATTTATTTTAGAAATGTCAGCAGGGTATGACCACTGAGATGAAACGTCTCATTTTCAAGAACATCTTCAGGGGTGATGGCAAATTACAGGCACTCACAGTGATGCACTTGGCATTAAAGAACGCACTGTATGATCAAATATGACAAGTAGAGGACTTGGGGTTTTTTTACAAACAGAACAATAAATTTGCTTAAAAGATAGGAAAATTGAGATAGAGTGTAGTATTCTGTACTATGATGTTCCAGTTCAATGGTTCTGAATAACTAAAGAATTTTATTTGTTTCTTATATCAGAAAATTTAAACTCTGTCATCTTCACAGCTTTTGGTCTCTGTTAGTTATCAAACAGGGCCTGCTATTGCACTAGACAAAGGAACAATAACCTAATAAACAGCAAAACAGTTTTACGTAACTGGATTCTTTTTTAACTTCTCCCTCCTAGGGAAACTGTTGTGGAATGTCCTGATGCTACTTTATATAGGACACTGTTGTGGGGTGTATATTTTCTCTTTTATATATAGTACCTTTTTCATAATTTTATCATTCATTCTTCTTTGAGATTATGGTTTTGTTCATATTAAAAAATCTCAGACTTTCCACTGTGTTACAAGAAAGGTTCTGTGATCAAAGCATACCACCGACACACATAAAGTTTCATTTGCTGAAATAAAAACATAGATGCTTTAACAAAAAACTTCTGTTTCCCATAAGAGCAGGGAATTATTCTATCAGGAAATATGTCTCCCAAGATCACAAAAGATACGGAAATATTGTAAGGGCTAAGTGTAAGATTTTCCTGGTGAAGACTGGCATGCTGCAGTTTTTATTCCTTTTGGCAATACTGGCTTTTTAGAAAGATGCCTTTTTCCAAAAAAAATGGATATGAAGAAAGATGTGCTCAGTGCTGCACAGCCCTCAGATGTAGATGTCATCACATGTTTTAAAGGCTTCAGAATCAGACCCTCCCTTGGGTCAGAATGGCCCCACTGACTTCAGTGCCAGTTCATACCAGTTGGGACTTAAGCTTTCATGACTTTAATGAAGTGTCTGTTACTATACAATGGGTTACAGATTAGAAATACTTTTAGTTTTATTGAGTACATGAGTGTATTCAAAGTGCCTGATGCTATAACACAAGTGTGTTGTGTATCCAAAGTACCTGATGTTACAACACAAGTGTGTTGTCTACAAAACAGATGTTTCTCCTATTTGTCCACTGTGATGACCAGTGACAGAAGGACCACTGCAGTAGTAGTTTTGCTTTCTCACAGCTCACTGACCTGGGAGTATCTAAGCCTCAAGCTCAGGACCAGTGTTGCCTGTCTTGCTCCCTGCACATTCACTTTCCCCATGCTCACTCAGGTGTAGCTCTTCTGTGGGTGTGAAAGACCTGGGCACACCAGCTGGGGCTGACAGTACAGGATCAGGGCACACAGACCACCACCTACAGCAACCCTGTCTATAGCACCAGGATGACCAGACAACACATATAATACCTAGTAAAGCTGTGCTTACACTGAGTGACACAACCAGGGATTCTGAAGAAGCCTCTGGGTGCCCATGTCACTCCTTCAATGGGAAACTATTTTTTGTTTCTAAACCTAACAAAGGCAGCATTGAGAGAATTGCAGGTGCTGGCAGCAGAAAGCCTGTGCTCAGTGCAGCAGCGAGTGCCTGCCATCACTGCAGCAGAGCCTGCCTCTCGCCTCGTTTGTTTCCTATACACTGCTAGACACCCAGACTGACCAAAACCCCAGAATTACAGTCATTCCAGCCCTCAGCTGTGGCATTAAAGACTCAAATCCTGGAACAAAAATCCAGGAAAGGATCAGATCCATCACACTGTGGGAATACTTTGTGCTGCTTTACTGGGGGAAACTTTTCTTCAGTTTTCCCAGGACTCCTTTCAGTAGGGGAGTTATTTTGTAGTAAAAGCTGCTTCTTTACTATCTTCACTCCCAGTGCCAAAACAGGGATGATAATTAAGGGAAAAAGGTCTTGAGAATGTATTTGTAATCCCAATGTCCTGCCCCTGTCACAGCCTTTGGGACATTCAAAGAAGCAGTAACACAGCCCCAGTATTACTTTTACATAAATAAGAATGTCACCAGTGCTTTATTTTCCTCCTCATCCTGACCTACACTGGATGCACCTTAGCCATTGCTGAGCTTTGGCCTGCAGCTTATAGAGTGCTGGTTTAGCATGAACTCCTGCTGTTTTCCCTGTCAGAAAGTCTGAGTTGATCATCTGTAATACTCCTTGCAGATGGTGTAGGTTAAAAGCCTGGATTGTGACTGTTTTGTCTCATGCCCACCCCACAGCTAGGTGAACGTTGTGTTCTCTGCCTGGTCTCACTTCTTGTCATGTCCAAACACAGAGCTCCAATGGCTGAGAAAATGCTCTGCCAGGGCTCCTGCCTTCAATTCAGAGCAAAGCACTGGACTGGGGTACTGCATGTGCACCCGGGAGCGTGGCAGGATCACAGCGAGGGCTGATTCCTCCAGCAGGCACCTGCTGCAATTGCCTCGCTCTGCAGCTGTCACCCGCAATCCTCCAGCCTGCAGCTTGCAACCCCAACAGAGAAACGTGGATACTCAGCAGAGCTGACACACACCACTGCCTACTGCAGCTGCATCCCACCTGCTCCAGCAGCATCCCACCTGCTCCAGCAGCTCTCTGAGCTGCATGTTAAGGCTGAGTCCTGAACATGCAGGTGGAGAAAATACTTTCAGGACAAGCATGTCAAAAATTGGATCAGAAATTTATGTCCCAAACAGGGTAAAATGTGAGAAGACAGATTTCCATTCCAGGCTAGACTGGAGGGAGAGCCATAAGAAAGACAATAAATCTGTACAAAGATGGGAAAGAGAAATGATATACAAAAAGAGAGGAGCAGAGCTAATCTTAGTACTGCCAAAGGAAAATGGAGATTGATCTCACAAAGCTTGAGGCAAAAGAGCAAAAGTTCTTCAGCAGTATAAAACACAAGTAAAATAGAAGTGAGACATTATGGATACAAACTTTGCCTCAGTTTCCCACAGGAGTGATGAACTCATCTGTCAAAAGACAGATGATGGGAACAAGAGCTGGAAATCAAGATGGAAACAAAACTCAAGGAGTTCAGTGCATTTGGTTTAGAGAAATAGGATGATCTCATCCCTGTGTTCTGAAAAAAACTGGCACAAAAATGGCAAGACCGGTGCTTCAGGAGGAAAACAAAGTGCTCAGATCAAGTCTAGACTCATTAGTCTGTCTCAGCAGCATTCAGGGTTTAAAATGGATTCTGAAGAAAATCGGAATTAAAGACATGAATGTAAAGGAAAAATGTGATAAAACACAACAGGAGTGATTTTAAGGTAGCTTCTGCCAGTTTGTATTTGATAAGACATTAAATTTATCTAATAATGAATATGTTCCAGTTAAACTCTCTGGACTTTAGGAGAGTTTAGTTCATTTTGCTATAGGTCATATGGAAATCCTTTCTTTAAACTGGAAAAGCTGGGGTAAATTGGGAAAGTGAAAGGTGAGTAAGAAGCTGGCTTAGAGATAGGAGTGTAAAAGAAAAAGGAGTCAATGAGTAATCCTGCAAGAAGTATGTGGCTGGAAGGAGGTTACTAGGCGAGACTCCAAAGTCTTAATATTTTGATAATGATCTTGTCAAAACCATTAGAACTGTGCTGATAAATTAGCTGGTGACCTAATGTTAAGGAACATCATGAATACAGAGGAAGAGCAGAATACCATACAAAAAAGGAGAAAATGGCCCTCAGGGCTGAAGTAGAGGAAAAGGATGAAATCTTATAATACCAAAAATGAGCTCATGCACTTGGGAACAAAAAGTTGTCATACAGACCCAGTTTTAACTTCAAACTAAGGAATTTGCTCAGTCATGCCAGCCTAACACAAGAGTTATCTAATACTTACTGATTGGAGTGCAGTCTCCAAAACACCCTTAGATTACAGAGCATAAAGCAGAGAGATATCAAATATCCATTGCTTTCCCAGCAAAATTCACACTGCGTAAGCAAAGGAGAGGTAATATTTAACACTCTGCTGCAGGGGGAACAGATGCCCCAACAGCTGTCCTGACAGCAGCACCTTCATAAAAACCTTGTGTGAATCACAGCCTCAAACGCAGAACCAGTACAGCCACTGGAGCTCCCTGTGCTGGCAGATATTCTGCTACTCACTCTCCAAACAGGACAGGCTGTTGCCACTCATCTGTTGAGTACCCTGCAGTGTGGGGTCATGGGAGACTTGAGGGTGTCCAGACTGCAAGGACTGTTTCACCACAAGTTTCTCGACAGTCATGCTCAGGAACAGGGGGTTTGGAGCAGGTTCAGTAACAACAGATGGTCAACCTCAAGGGACAGGTTTTGGAGCAGAACACACCCAGATCCCTCAGTAAGAAATAGCAATAATTATTTTTTCTCCCCCCTAATGTGGATATGGCAACTTTCATAACTTGGCACTGGTTTTTGGGTCAGTTTTCATGGGCCATGGAGGGCATCGGCACAGATGACTTTTTGCTGAGCAGTTTCTCTTGAGGCCCTGCAAAACCTTGAGGAGAAGCACTAGCCAAAACACAAGTGAAAGCAGACTCTCTATTTGTTCCATTGCAACATTGCTTTGCCACAACAGAGGCAAGCAATTGAATCCAAATTTTAGCATACGTGTTTGCAAAATAACAATTGTATTTCCCAGAGCTAGAGGTACTTTGCATAAACTGAATGGAGGCAGTTTGAACTAGCTTGGCTATAGATCCTAGCCTAGAAACAGAATTTGAATCTTCACACACAGAAGGCTAGAGGAAAAGGAACCTCTTTTTACCTTCCTGAATAGATACTGAATAGTATTCTCAATAATCTTTACAGAGCATCTGTCATGATTAAACCTGATTCTATAAGCAGTGGATAAAGATCTCCGAAGGACTGGAAAGGTAAACATTCTAAATATCAAGGTCCAGCAAGATGTGCAGAGGGCCAGTTCTGTACGTGAATAAACTATTAAGGTATTCATACAAAGCTGGAAAATAACCTACCCAAAAGTCTCTCAGGTCAGAAAAATAAACTTAGTGGCTATTCTATGGTTTCAGCTTTGAATGAAAAGGCATCATAGCTTTATCCAGTTTCCACATGTTAAGACCTCAAAATTACAGTCAAATACAACTTTGCAGGCATTACTGCTGCAATACCAGAACTTAGCTATAAAAATACATACATAGAGTATGCCTGAAGAGCATGAATTCTGATGACATAGAGCAAGGAGCTCGGTAAAGACCCCAAACACATCTATAATACAGGCTGAAATCATGGTTTAAATTTATTGTTCAATTACAGCTTCAGGCTCATGGAGTTCACCTGCTGCCAAGAAATATATATGATATTAAATTATGGAATATTTTGTTAAATATTTTAATACATTTGAGTACTTATAACATTTTATTTAAGTATATTATTCAGAGAACAGAAAACATTGCTCTTTCCTAATTAAAGGTGTGAGTCAGCAAGACTAATAAAATGCTTACTCCAGTGTTGAAGGAAACTTTGAAGAGGGAAAGAAATCCTATTAGAAAGTCCCCATCACCCTGGCAATGCCTTCCTGAGTGACATCTTAATGTATTTCTGCTGAGTTAAGCCTTACAAGGCCTATCCTATTATGGCACAAGATTTCAGTTCCCCATTAATTTATTTTATTTGTCAAGAGATTAATAGGTGTGTGCAATGTTAGTTAAAATTTCAGAGCACATTGTGAGGCTCTGTCAGCTACAGGAGAGCTATTAGCAGCAGTATGGATGCTGTTTGGAGGGTAGAGGGCCACAAAAGTTGTGGTGGGACAGGCCACTTCTTGAGGGAAGGACCATGCAGACAGTGGGCAGCACCTTCCTGCTGCTTTGGCCAAGGAACACCACAGCAAAACACATCAAAAGAAGAACCATGCAAGAGAAGATATCTTAATTTCCAAAGAATATTCTGGCAGGCTTTGAGGTGTTTTACTTCTTATGATCACACTTGCAAGACACACTTGACCGTGTAGCTCTGGAGAAGCATGACAAGTACCAGACTTGTAGTCTGATCTCTCACTTATAAGACTGAACCCACACCTGAAGAGCTCAGCAACTGGAGACTTGGCCAACTAATCTAGACAAGGCAGGCATGCTCCTGAGTATACTCATGATCTATCATCTAGAGCACTGAGATCCAGTTTTCTTCTACCTTCTCATTTTTTTGGAAACCCCAGCAGAAAGAGTGCATCCAGCTCTCACCCCCTGGTTGGTTTTGAGATTTCAGCTACACATGAAAGATAGGAAGTGCTCTTAATCCTGTAATTCAGATGGAGCTCTGTGAAGCAGCAAAGCCAATGCACAGGACTACAAAAGAGTTTCACCTTTACTCTAGCTCTTTCAATTGTTGGATGAATCATTAAAGCAGCTTGGACAGGATTTTCAAATGTTAATGGTTTGTGAGCATACAACTTTCTTTATTGCTTTAAAGGACCATTAAGGAGGTTCGGATCCAAGCTCTGTTAGATAGGAATCCAGTATTGAAACTGGGATCCCCCCTCAGCTGCAAATTTTACATAAAATTTCTAAATGGCAACATTATTGTCTTTAGTAATGAAGTAGATACAATTATTGCTAAGTGAGCGGTCAATACATATTAATAGTGTCTCATTCAAACATGCAGAAAATTGCATTAGTTTCAGAATATACCCTGCAGGGAACAATCTCTTACTGCCACAAGGCCAGATTCCCATGTTGCTCAAACCCATACAGCTAAAGGATCTTCCTACTAACTTCTGATAGGTTTGAGAGAAAAGCATTTTCAACAACCTTTTCCAAACCAAGTCACAGAATCACAGAATCCTAAGGGTTGGAAGGGACCTCGTTCCTTGAGATTGAGGGATAAATCCACAGTGAACTATGGCCATTGTAATGCTCTGTACCCCACTTCTAGTCCCTGATACTCCCTGTCAACAGGGACAACTGTTAGTTAGTTAGTGGTGTACACTTCAAAGCATCAGATGATGGCCAGAACCCCTGAGGCAACAACATCATCCAAAAGCAGAATTTTCCTTCCAGGGAGGTCCTCCCATGACTGAAACACCAGGTAAAAACACGGTCAGCATGGACACCGGTTCCCAAGCCCTACCCAGCTGGATGCTGAGCCTCAGGGGAAGATTCCCACCTCTGGGCCATGCCTGGGCAGAGACTAGTGACATGAAGCTTCAAGCCAGCTCTAACTCCTAAGAGCCGTGGCACCTCTGCTATTTTCTGTTACCTCATTCTAGGTATCTCCCTCAGAAGGAGCCCTCAGAAGGGTTTTCTGAGCACCTAACCTTCCCACATACTGTCTAGCCTGTAAGCAGGCTAGATCTAACTCTTTCTTCTGCATCCTTTTCCTAGTCCCAGTCACCTTATTTTAAACTATTGACTGAACTGGAGTCACCTAAAATGGCTTTTTTTGAATGGCACTGTGGGGCATCACTGAGCCCCATGGCATTTTGTAGCTACCAGTGTTTCATCTGCCTTGTAAGAAAGGAATTCAGCTCCTCTACGTACTTTCATGGACTATTTGAACCAGAGCTATGTTCTTTAGTTGCAGCTACAGGAATGTCTTAATGCAGTAAGTGTCTGGTTTGTGTTCAAGGTAATCAGTTTTTGTGGATGTGCATGTATCCCTTCCTTGGGCTTCAGGTAAGGGACTCTTGACCATGAGGGCCACAGTAGCCTCCACTGTAGCCATCCTTCTGGAAGATTTTCCAGAGTCCATCAGTGTTGTTACTGTACAGAGCTCCTGAAAACAGCTGTCTGCTGAAGTTTGCTGTATCTTCAAATATTGTGTGAAATCCTGATAGAAGCTGTGGCTGAAATTAAAGCTGGTAGAAAAGTCTGGTAGGAGTCGAAAAGTACAATTGGCTGAGAGTCATGAGAGTCACTTGAAGCAAACCTCTCTGAAGTGGGTACAGTCACTGCTGTGGACGAACATATGTTTGTCTGGTCCCTGTAGGAGTGGAGCACATTCCCCACCAACGCACAGTCTTGTGGTTCTAAAGAGGGATTTTCTGAACATCCACAGCTTGTCCAAATGCTAATCCTGAAATTATTGAAGCAATTCTCTAAAGACTATTATTTTTACAATACACGTTAGAGTGTTATCCTGAGCTCTGCTTTTCGTATATCCACAAAACCTGTAAAAGATTTTCCTGCTTAGGGCATGAGGCTGCACCTTGAATTTAGTAGGAATTTATTTACTGAAATAACATAAATCAAGGCTTTTATTTTTTTTTTTACATGGTACATAAAATAGGACACTTACAACAGCCATGAGTTATAAACATAACGCATTTTTACTCTTTTAAGGGGAGTGGTATAGCAGCTTTGCCAGAAAAGAAATATTCCCTGCTCTTTTCCCATGTCTTTCTCATGCACACACATTTACAGTGAATGTCAAGAAAATTACAGCACCATAACTGAGAGGTTAGAAATTGCCCAGAACAATAAAAACTTTGGACTGAAAACAGGCTAGAAAAGCTTCTGATTTGCTAAGTACTGTCCATGAGTGGCAGAAGATGGACATGGAGCTTTCAGTAGGATACTAGCAGTGTCTTTAGTGAACTCTCACTCATTAACCAAAAACATCTCAGATAACACAAAACCCCAGGGCTGTTTGGGCTGAGACATAGATCTCTTCCTCCCAGTACCAGAGGTGGTTTTCTGCACATTGACAGTGTCAGTGCTACCAGCCATCATGTATAACTCCTCTTCTAGGCAACTCCATTAGTACAATGTCATATTTTCTACCTGAAGATCACTTTTATCTCACAGTTAAAACCCCCAGTGTAATGTTTTCAGAGGACTTCCAATTCAGGATTTACCTGGAATGTGTGACTGGAGGCAGAAGAGCCAATGGTAAAGTAAATGCTGTGGACTAAGCAGGCAGATCCAGACATCAAGGTTCTAACTGTAAGCATGACAGCACTGCAGCCTTGATACCACAGCTGCCACGATGTCTCACATCTTCCCTTTACACTGCTGTGCTTTCATTACCTCCCTGTTTCCATCTTCAAACATCAGCAATGCATGGGTGTGGGGTGGTTATAAACTGTCCTTGTAACTCCATTTTTCATCAGGAATACCAACACATTTCTCCATAATGTATTTTCTGAAAAAATTTCATTTAAGACCAACCTATCTATATGGCAGACATCAGATTTGAGCTTGAGAATGTGTCAGAATAAGACAGGGAATATCTTGGGATACCTGCACTGTTTTTCCCATATATATGGGAAAGGTGTGGATTCAAGACACTGTGAAGCTGCGATTTGCAAGCAGAATTCTGCAGTTTCCAGAGTTTCAGTTCCATATTCAAAACAATTTCTTCCTTAATCCTGAAGGTTTTCCAATAGTCTTCCAAATGCTGATGATTATTTGGAGATTACAGCAGCAGTGGGAATTTTGTATGGGGAAATGTTGTTCAAACAGGTGAATTTACTTACTGCTGAAGAAATACATCTGTTAGTGTGCTTGTTTTTCCATAGAACCCACCAGGAGGATGCTGCTCTACACCCTTATTCTTAAAAAACTAGTAGTCTGTAAGAGTGAATGGAGAATGCAGAGTGCCCCATAATGATTCATAATTTTCTGGGAATAAACAACCCAAGACTGTATAATCAGAATGAGCAAATACCTTAAACATAGCAGTTTTGCTAGTAGCCATGTGAGGTTAAATACTTTGCTTGAACCTAATCCAGATTACCCTGTCATGACTGTGAAACCACCATGGCAAACAATAGATGATACTGTGTGAGTCCAAGGACATGATTGAGCTTCACATGTTTTATTCCTGGAAATGCGTCAAAGACATTCCTGTCCTTTATTGATATTGTCATTATCCCAACATGAAATTGGGGAAACAACCAAAACACTCGATTTCTTAGAAGAAATTATCTGAGTGAGAAGCTTACATGCTCCTTCTTAACTGAGAGGGTCCAGAATTCTGTGATTCTGTGATTCTGTAATGCCTCTGCAGATTTTCCTTTGAATTTACCAACATTTTCCTTTGAGCTTTTTGCAGGTAGAAATGGCTCCTGGGAAAAGCAAGGCACCTAAAAGGAAATAACTGCATTGTTGCAGCAGCTGAAACCTTGGAGCCATCCACAAACACTTTCACAGTCTGAAGGAGTAGCCAGCCAACAGGCATTTTCAAATTGCTTCTATCTACCTTAAATCATCCAGCCTTCGGAACAGCCCGGTGTACTCCCAGCCTCCAGTTTTTGGCCTGAGGTGCAGGTTTCTTGGGCCTCCTGGAGTAACTCCAAATCCCAGCCAAGGTGACGGTGCCAAGGCCTTAAGTGCTGCAGCCCTTCTTCTATCACTGCATGGAGCCGGGGAAGAAAAGCAGTCTGGGTCCTGCCAAGCAGACCACAAATTGGTCTATTGTTGGTTTGCTTCCTCAAAAATAGGGGTTCTCTTCTTTTCCTGACCATGTTTTCTGTCTGTATGCAGTGCTGATTTGTTACTATCGAATGTGAAGGGAGACCGGGGGGGCTCTGAGACTGTGGGGGCCAGAGGCTTGTTGAGGAACTGAAAATCTCATGCTTTCTTTCCCAGCTGCACCAGAACTGGTGGCTGTAGCTTGCAGCAGGTGGATCACTGCCTTCCTGGGAGCAGATTCCATATCTATAGTTAAGCCACTCCCAGGATAATGGATTATAACTGACCCAGATGACAGCAGCAGGAAAGGCTCCCTTCAGCTGCACATCTCTCCTGAGCCCTTTGTTCATATGCTTTGCACCTCTTCTTGCAATACATCAGTAGCACAGGCTTTGCCTGGCTAGAAGTAGCCAAAGAGGAGAAAAGCATTAGGGGCAGTAAATAAGTGCATATTAGGAGTTAATGCCATCAGCTGAAAACCTCAGAGATGGAACATTATCAATCTTTGAAAGTTATTATGCAGAAGTGAGCTGTTGAGTGCATAAGTATTTTATAGACCTTAAACTACTAAACAGTTATTGAAGCTAGGATTTAATCTCTTTCAGCCTGACCTGACAAAATAACAAAAAAACCATATCATAATGAGAAGAGAGACTGCAAACCAGTATGATGAAACCTTGGAGTCTATCCAGAGAGCCCGTTCTCCAGCCATGCTGGTAATGGTTGTAATTCACTGACTTTAATGAAGTTACTTTTTATTCACACCCAAAGCAGGCATGAAAAGAATAGAATGTAAAGTTTTTATTAATCTTGAAAGATTTGCAGCATTTAAACCTAATCACCTGCGATGCTAAGGGAAGCTTCTGCTTGGTAAATATTCCTAATGCCCTTCAACTGCAGAGAATCTCCAAGAGATTTTTCATTTTGTCATAGAACTGAAGGGATAGACTTGATATATGAGGGCCTCAACACAGGCCCTGAAGTTCTTCCCACAAATACATAGGAAAATGCCCAGTGCTTTCCTGAAGGAGTGATTTATACTGACTATAACCCTTTCCATCACCATAACAGCTTTATTCACTGTGTAAATTGTAAGAGAAGTTGGGAAACCCCGCAGGGTGGTTTTCCACCTGGAACAGTTGGGCTTCCCCTGGCTTCACAGAAAACCCCACACATTTTCTCATCCTCAAACCAAGGATGAATCCACTGAACTGCAAACTGGGTTTTGCAAACCCTTTCCTTTGTAGCTGTTCCCCACATACTGCAAAGGGGGCTCTGCTGATGGATTCCCAACAACTAAAATTGCCTGCGTGCCTCAGGAGCAGCTGATAAAGCACTTCCATCTCCCATGTGTGGCCCATGGTGGTGGGATCCTTCTGGAGGGCTTGGTGGTGGTGGGAGCAGGACCTCAGTGCACTGTGGGTACATGGCAGGTGGAAGTTGGAGCTGTCTTGAATGGAAACACAGCAGCAACCACATTCCAGCAAGCACGCACGGCTTGCCCTGCCTGCAGAGTGTCCATGGAAAAGTCTATCTTCCCAGGAGGGCAAAAGCCTTGCCAGATGCCTCTCCTACTGTCAGGAGCCTCTGACTCTTCTCTGCCTTGACTGAACTCTTTGCATGCTTGCATCACAGAAGGAAACTGTGGTACAGAAAATGGCCTGCCCTTAAGCACAACCTGACAAATGTCTTTTCCATTCCCCTCTATTTTCTCCCCAGATCTGAGTGTGTAAAGCAGGAAGGTCTGCTTTCCTGGAGCTGCTTTATAATTGACAAGTTCTTGCCCTGTGGTAGAAAGGGAGACTCATGTTAATCTGTTAGAAAAAGGTCTCTTGCAGGTCATAGGGAGGCTGTTTTCTAGCTCCTGTTTTCCCTGAGTATTTTCACAGATTTTCTAATGCAATACACTGGAGCAGATTTTGCATTAAAGGTTAAGAATTATTTTCTATACAAATAGTGTCCCTTTCTGTTACTTTTAAGACCTATCAGCCTTGGTCATGCTGAGAAAAGGTGCTTAAGGAGTGCTTGTACCAAGGAGGACTGATCGGAGAAACAGTGGGCAGGTTTAGACCATGGCTGTATGAGAGCAGCACGGCTTAGACTCCATTAAATTAAATTTGACTCACCTTTACTTCTTGATCTCACCTGACAAAAAGGAAATTAATTGCTATGATTTACATGCTGCTTTGGCTTGTACCATCTTTCAGCCTCTTGACATGCAAGACATACACATTTAAATCCATTTAAAGGAAAGCAACTTAAGGTGGATTGAAGGAAATACAAAAAGGATGCAACTTTCATCAACTTTTACATGAATTTGTCTTACTAGTCTTGGCCCTGGCAAAGGAGGGAAACCTTAAAGGCCACAGCAGGATGAAAGCCCTTTTCTATTCCTCCCCTCACTGTGACATGACACCTCCCTGCCCTCTCTAGCAGACCTAGCCCCATTGCCACTTTTGGGTTTCTTTGGTTTTCCAAGGGATGTGGAATAGTTTTTATATTCACCATCTCTCTTCTTCATCCTTACTCCTACCCCTATAACAAGCACGGAATAACATTTCTTTCGTTACCGCTGAGAAAAAAATATTAACATTTCATTCACTCATTAGCAGTTTTTGGTGTTTGTTTCCCTCTTGTGTATCTGTGAAGCTGGGTAAAGAAAGACTACTTCATTTTGACTTTCTGCCCACTTAGTATCCCTCTCCTGTTCTTACACCACAGCACAGTGTATTATCAAAAAATACTTTCTGCATTGGATTGACTGTTTCCACAAGCAGCTGGTACAGAGACATTCTGTTAAAATTAATTCTTAAAGTTACCTCTCCACAATGTAAATTCTGACTCTGGAAATTTCCTTGCACTGTTTAATCAGCCCTTAAGAAACACGCTTGCAGCAGCTGCTCTTTAGAAGCTGGCACACCAGATCAAGCACTGTTAGATAAGGTGTGTTTCTCATCTCTCTATTCAGAATAGTCAACATTTAGAGGTTGAGTTAGATATCTTCCAGCTTCAGCAGTGCTAACAAGAGTTAACTCAGCCTGTGCCTTCAGCTGTATACTTTCAGACTTTCAGGACTTCATAGAGATGTAGGGGTTCAATACTGTGTCACACACTAATTGTGAATTTGACTTGGCCCTAGTATCTTGTCTGGGATTTGCCATTTGTCTGATTTTTTCCTCTCATTCTTTCTTCCTTCACTTTCTTCTTTGTTCACAGACATCTGCTTGCTAATGTTTATGTATTTGAGGGGGGCATCATGTTTCCTGTGTCCACCCTGCACATATTCAGGAACAGTTCTCTATGATGCTGAAGTTCTCAAAAGCCTCAACCTGGAATCACAGAATCACAGAATCCTAAGGGTTGGAAGGGACCTTGAAAGATCATCTAGTCCAACCCCCCTGCGAGAGCAGGGTAACCTAAATTACATCACACAGGAACTCGTCCAGGCGGGCCTTGAATATCTCCAATGTAGGAGACTCCACAACCCCCCTGGGCAACCTGTTCCAGTGCTCTGTCACTCTCACAGTAAAGAAGTTCCTCCTGATGTTCACATGGAACCTCCTATGCTCCAGTTTACACCCATTGCCCCTTGTCCTATCACTGGACATCACTGAAAAGAACCTGGCTCCATCATCCTGATATTCACCCTTTACATATTTGTAAACATTGATGAGGTCACCCCTCAGTCTCCTCTCCAGCTCCCTCAGCCTCTCCTCGTAAGGGAGATTGTCCACTCCCTTCATCATCTTCATGGCTCTGTGCTGGACTCTTTTAAGCAATTCCCTGTCCTTCTTGAACTGAGGGGCCCAGAACTGGACACAATATTCCAGATGTGGCCTCACCAAGGCTGAGTGGAGCTGGAAGAAATCATACATTGCTGAAATCTAACTTTCCCTGCTGAATTAAGTCTGATGTCAGTGATGCTGGAGGGAGATCCATCTTCACAGTAAGTCCCAGCCTGTGTACAGCAGTGCTGGGAGAGGTGCTGCAGCTCTGCGCCAGGCAGCTGAAGGTATTGGTTGCATCACAGGGTCCTTTTTATTCTAAACCCTCTAAGTCACAGAATTTTCATAAGAAAATAATAATAAAATGCAAAGGATATATCCATATACTTGCACAAGTTAGACAATATTTTTTTCTCCTTGTGGTGTTCTATACTCTTTCGTTGTAAAATAAGCTGTGTTTATACAGCACAGCTTAAGATTGATTTACTTTTTCTGCAACCTTAAATTCACATAAAAGTGGCATTCAGTAATACTGACTTCCTGCTGTTACCTATGCTGTCCTGTCAGTATCAGAATGGCTCAGTGTGTTTTTATCAGAATGAGATAACACTTTTGGTCCTAAATACAGCAATATGAATAAAACCAGTTTCACTTCCAGTTGTGCAGAGAGCAAAATGCCTCTCCTAAGAGTCACATAGAGTGGAGATGTCCAGCACCACCAGGACTCACGAAGTTTTAAGACTCTCCACACCCCCAGTTGAGGGTCTCTTTCAAGACAGATGCATGTAAGTAGACTACAGGTGCCAGCAAATGTTAACTATTGTTTTAGGTTTAAGTTCTGTTACTCTGGTGAGCTGCAAGGCAACCTGCTGATAACTGCTATCTTGCTCACGTATGGTCCTGCAGATAACTAACGGTCCCAACCCCTGCATGCACGAAGCAGTAGCAGAGCCCCTCTGTGCTCATCTATAGAGGAAGATAACAGCAGTGAGTGGTGAGAGCATGCCAAGGGCAGCAAAGGATGCCGCAGGGATGATAAAAGTGGGGGACACAACAGCCAAAAGCCAAAGCCCTTGGGTGCATGGCAGTAGCTGGAAGGAAACCCCCAGTTGCCTTGCATGGTAGGGTGTGATCCCTACAGTCTCCTCCTCCACAGCCCCAGACACTGGCAGGTTATGTCATATGGCACTGGAACAGTTTGGGGTTTGTTAAAAGAGGAAAGCCCTCCTGATCCTTTCCAAGGTCATGAAGCAATACTGACTTACACAGTGCTGTCAGCAAGATTTGATTATTTATAATTGCCATTTGGCAATTTGGCAAGAATTGGTTTAGACCCCATCAAATGTTTTTAATAACTTACATCTGCTCTTGTGAGATAAAAGATTTAGTTAAAAAAGTAAAATGGAGACTCAGCCAAAATACATTATAGCTTGGCTAAAATGACCAGTGAAGGTATTTGGATTTCACCATACATGTTCTTAGAAGTTACAGTAATTGACACAGATAAGGGGGTTGATACAAGGGGAGAGGAGAACAGAGGATGCAAAACATGAGCAGTGGTGCACAGGTGGACAGTGCAAATGATAAGATTTCCTCTGAGAGTGCAATTTGTGAGAGAAAAATGGATGACCTCAGAATTAAAGCATAAATTGGAGTGCTGACATTTGGGAAATAAAGACCCCCATGATTTTTAGGTGGCAAATATGGAACAGTTTGTCCCATATCTGAAGGAACAATATAGAAGTTAGATGAGTGGGGTCCTCTGGTCCAAACTTTGTGTACTGTACACATACTTATGGCTCAGCAACTTAGAAAGTACCTAAGAAACCTTCCTCCAGCTTTTTTTTCCTAATGACTCTTCAAAATACAGTCCGGTGTGTTTTTCACTCAGTGCTTTGGTATCAGGGTGTTGTGCACAGCTTAAGAAACAGAACCAAAAAAAAAAAAAAAAAAAAAAAAAAAAAAAAA
>NDXB01011615.1:59828-76937 GCA_002631895.1 Agapornis roseicollis | reverse complement strand
CCCCCCCCCCCCCCCCCCCCCCCCCCCCCTTGAGGTGGGATCTGTCTTTCCTTATACTAGATAGTGTGAGTAGAGAGAAACCAGACTCAAGGCAAAATTCCCATTAACTTCAGTGGGGGCAGGACTTCACCTCAAGTGTTTCATGTTCTGGGCACTGGACAACAACATGAAAGGGCTCTACACTTGTAAAACCTGAGCCACAGCAGCCATTCAAGCCAAGAAAACACAGATGCAGTTTCTGATGCCCCATTCAAACCCTTCTCTGTGGCCACATATGCTCCTTCCAAGACCTGTGAAGGTCATTAATCTCTCCTCTTAATTGTTTATTGTTGCCATGTTGGCAGCTATTGCTGAGCATGTAGTTACCTCTACATAGCCTAAAGTGGGCTCTGACTTTTACTGCTACCTTCTAGCACTACCTTGAGCCTTGTTATCTTCCAAGTGTGCTTCTCTTCAGTCCAGTCTTCCACATCTTATTTGTATTATTGCTACTGATGAGGCTAACGAGCCTCCTCGGCTGCTTGAGTCTTGCTGTTTGGTGCTCTGTTTCTCCTCTGGCTTCCTGAGACACTCATTTCCCCAACACTCCTGTGTCTAATCAGTTAATTCCTGAGATTTTCCTATGCCTTTCTTGTTCTCCTGTGTGCTTGCCAGCTGCTTTCTGCTGATGCAGTTTTATCTCCACTGCTGCCCTGAGTGCCAGCTATGCCTAAGGTCTTGCTACAGATCCCACTGTTGCCCTTTGTCTGATGGTTGGTCTTCCACTCAGTCATCATCCTGGTAGCAGCTTCACCCTTGGATCTGTTTATTGTTGCGAGCTGTTGGTCTGTTTCAGTACCATCGTGCTGTGGCTGCTGCCAGCCTGTCTGTTACCTTACCTCAGGGTCTTGGTTTTCCTGCTCGTCAGTTTCTTACTGGTGTTTGGTCCCTAGGAGGGTTGCTGCAAGAGCACAGCATTTCCAAGTAGACATCTCTTCTTGTCTGTGCAGTTTTGCTCCTGGCTCTTTACTGTCATTTCTGCCTTTCATTTGTTTTGTAAGTACCCAGGGGAAGAGGTCTTGTTCTCAGATCCTCAGGGGACAGAATCACTTGAATTCTGCTGCAATACATTACAACCACTGCCTAAGAAAATGTATCCTGCATTTCATGATCTCAGTTCTTGCCTGAATGCCCTCCACATAGCCCATTTTTGAGAAAGAGAAGTAACAATTTAATATGGCCATGTAGTTCCTTTCTTTCAAATAGGACAAGTCAGTTCTGCACTGGTTGATGTACATCAGCTGAGCATCCTAGTCTGGCTGACAGAAATACTCAGTGGCTTGACTGCATGTTCATCATGCAGTAAGCAGTTGTAGTAGTTGCTTTTCTTTCATAGGGTAGTTTTTTTGACACTATCCCTTCTGCTCTATAGCACCCAGAATTCTTCAGTGCTTTCTTAGATGCCTACAGGTTCCCAGTGCAGTGTCATCATGTTAAATACTATTTCTTTTCCTCAGAGAAATGCAAAGTTCAGTGGTGTTGTAAGGGCAGTACCTTTTTTCCTTTAATATTGTGGTATTAAATAAATATCATGTAGTTGCTTTGTGTAATTACATGTTTCTTCAGGACCTGTCTGGGATACTAGCGATACTCAAAAACTCAAAGCTGAAGTAATGGACCTAAAAAAAACAGAGGAGAGAAAATTTTCTCTCAGCCTTGCTCTCTTGTTGGGTTTACTGCTAGCAAATGCCCAGGGCTGCTGAATTTTGCTCTGTCTTACTCACTATTGTCCTCCTAACAGCAGGTTGGAGGTCTGGTTGACCCATAGGGACTGATGCTGGGGGTTCATTGAGTAGGCCCCCAAGGTCTCCCCATACCTGTTCCTGGGCTTTTCAGAGTGAGGAGTGAGAGCTGCCTATCTGCACAAATGGTCAGATTTCTTCTTTTGGTCAGGGCTTGTCAATCAATGCTCTTCAGAGATTGACAGATGTCAGATGTAGGCAAGTAGCACTGGACTAATTTTGCCCTAATATTCTCCTTCTGACCTCTGTTCTGAGGTTGTGGAGTGTAGGCACACACTCCTCCCTGCTCCCTCTGTCATGACGCTCCATGTGTGATACTCCTGCGATGCCTGGGAGTTGCTGGTGCAGGTCAGTTCTTGCTACAGCACCTCTCTGCCTGGCCTGATGCCCAGGGGTACTTCTGCCAAGCCTTGCTTGCCAGGAGCTGCATCCAGCACTGGTAGGTGGCTGAATGGCTCATCTGTCTCAGAAAGCCAGCACCCGTTCCTGTACACCCGCAAGTAGTGCGCACTGTTCCATACCCTATTAGGTAGCATTTCCTCAGCCATCAGTAATTCTTTTCAATATTCTCTTTAACTGCTTTCTGCCAGTGCAGATGCTTTGATTACCTGTTGGTTTTCTCCCAGCCGCAGGCAGACCCATGCTGCACTGGGGTTACAGGATGAATGATGCCTGTTTTTGTAGGCCTGCCTGTCCTTTGTCACTGTCTCACAAAACCAAATGGTCTGCAGCTTGGCAGTCATTGTTGCACCCTGTGGAGCAGGCCAGGGAAGATTGTTCCTAGCTTCAGCCACCATCTTGGGCTCCTGGAAGCTGCGGTCCCCCAGGGGCTTCCTCACAGGAGGACAGTTTTGATACTGACCAGCAATTCAATCAACCTTTCTCCTCCAGCAGCAGCAGTGGGTCACCCTGCTGATCTGGCTTTAGACCACATAAAGCCGAAGCTTTATGAGTCTCAGCAGCCAGCTGCATCTCCTCACTGGCTGCAGAATGGGTCTGTGGTATGACCCAGCTCTTAGTGGTTTTTCTCCACCTAATCCTGGTGCTCAGAAGTACCCCATTCACCTGGCTGCACCCACAACCAGAACTGATGTTTTCTCTGATAGCGTGGGAGAGGACAAACAGCTTTGTCTGGTGACCCATATCTCTTCTGCCCTTGTGTCCATTTTTTTCCCCCAGGACTGTTTGGTGGCTATCACTAGTATAGGGGCATTTACCTGCGATTTCTGTTTCTTTCACTGATCATTCCTGCAAGCTGGAAGCACACATCTCACAAATAACCCTCTCATTTACTGGGGAACCTTTAATGTTTCCAGATTCATAAAGGATGCCAGATTTCTCATTTGCTTAGTCTAAATCTCTATTTTCCTCTTGGGCGGTCCCACCTGCCTGAAACAGGCTATTTGTCTGATGCTTACCTAATGATTCTGTGGTTTGAGCATCACTCTTTGCTGAAGTCTCACTCCTTGCCATTTCATGTGTGTACGTGTTAAGAGCAAGAGAAAGAAAGTAAATAAAAAAAGATTTACCTTAATTTTTTTCCTTTCATGACTATTGCCATGGTTCTGCACAAGCATTCATGCTTTGCTCCCTACTCAAAGTACCTCTACTGACTCTTTACTAGCTTTATCTACTCCTGGAGTCTGTTAATCCCACAGCCTGCTAACAGCACATATCAGGTGCTGGGGTCAAAGCTGGGAGCACAAATGCAATGATATACAAAGATGTTGCACCTGTGGCAAGCACAGCCATGTGCATACAGACTGACCTTTTACTGCCTTCTCCAAAATACTCTGCCTTGCAGGCTGTTTTCCTCCCCCAGCTCCCAGGCAGGTTCATATATCCAGAGACTAGCACAAGACCTCCTACTAGCATGACCTCCTACCTTGAAACCACTCATTTTATTAAAACTTTCCTCCAAGGTACTCTGGGTTTGTTTCACAAGTGGAGAAAAAAAAAAAATCAAGAAGTTCAACTCTTTTCTCAGGGGAAAAATAAAATAAAATAAAATGTTATTTGAATAAAAAGCAAGTGATAACAAAGAGAAGAACCATATTTTATTCCTATATAATGGTAAAGGAAAAGAGAAGAGAGAGCTTTAGATGATCTGGCACAATGGCAGATTCTGATTTCTAATTTGTCCCAAGCTAAGAGCAAATGTCATAGTATAATTGTTTTAATACAAAACAAGGATAACATTTCTTTATTGGAGGAGTGTATGTGTGTAGGAAGGGAATTCTGGGACATCATGAAATTTGGATATTGTAAATATAAAGCATTTTCTAGAGTAAGAGTTACTTCCACTAGTTTTTTCTGTTTGTTTCATCTAGGCAGTATGGGTGTTTGCAGGTTTCACTCCAAATGTACTGCATTTCTCATACTAGGGAAGAATCTTCACTAAGAGAGTTCTATCTGTCTTCTGCCATAAGGATAAGGGACAACTTCTTAGATAAATCTATAAATAAGGAGAAATTGTGGCCTCTAAGGGAGTTTTAAAGTCTCAGTGAAGGAGAGGGCTGGACACTGAGATTCTTCAATTTTTCTAAGTAACAAGAAAATAAAAATTGCAAAATCAAAATAAAAACTTTCAATAATATAAAAAAAAAAAAGAAATGAGCTTGAGACTGGAGGATTTGTGTCAACATCTGGACCTGGGGCTTGAAAATTAGGTGGCTGAGGTCATGCCATTTTATAAACCCAGCTTATGAACAGTATACACAGCATATGAACAAGTGCAAAGCCTGGAGTCACATAAACAGTGTATTTCATTCCTGGACATTGAAATAACAAAAAGGGCAGAGTCAAAGGGCTCCTCTCAGATTTACACATATATGAAGGGCCCATGTGACACTGAAATAATAACACTGGGAATATGGAAAATGAGACTAAGCAATATTTACATTACCTTTTCTTTTTTACTGGGGTGAAGGGTTAAATTTTGTTGACGGTAGGCTGATTTGGTCAAGAATATGGGCTCCACCACCTTTCTCTGAACAAACAAAATGAATAAAATGTTTTCATAGGATCAAGTTCTCATTGTAATCTGAAGCTATTTCTCCCAGGAAACACGTGTTCCCTTGTTAAACCAAGTGAGAACACACTCGCTTTACAGTGCAAACCAAAATAAAAAATTTAAATGGACTGCTCCTCCAAATCCTTGGTATCCTGCTCTCCCATACACCTATGACCACACTAGCAAGAAGCCAATATGACAATGGAGAAAGAACTCTATCTGCAGCCATATACTGGCCTCATGCTTTTTGGTTGAAATCAGCAATCATTGTAAGTTTAAGGCTTTTTATAAGCAGAAAACTGTCTAGAAAAAACAGGCCCTTGTCTCTCAAAACATCAGATATTTCTGAGAGAGCTGAGTTCAAACACACCAGCATAATGTTCTGCAACAGCCAAAAAGACAAGCAATCTGGAAGAGCTGTTAGGAGAGAAAGAGCAAGCTGACCAGAAACCAGTGTGCCACTGTTCTCAGTGCTCCTGCTTCTTAAATGCCACATATCTGAAATCTCATTTCAGACAGTACACAGTGGAATTGCAAAGAATAAAAGGTTTATGATGAAGATCAGAGGTCTGGAAAAGCATTTCTATAGGGAGCCTGTAGTGGCTAGGACTTTCAATTTCAGAAATGAGAAAATTCTTATTTTATAGGACTGTAATAGAAATCTATGAAATTATGAATGGTTTGTGGAAAAAAATGAACAAGGAGCAATTAGATGCTCCTTGTCACCACAGATTTGGGAGCTGTCAACGTGCTTATCTAACAGTAAGTTTGTAACAATCAAAAGTAAGTCCTTTTTTTTACAGTTCATAACCAATCTCTGAAATTTATTGTCACGAGATTATAGCCTGAAGTATAGGCTGAGCACAAAAAAGTTTTTGGATATATGATTAAGCACTATCATAAAGGTTATGTCCATCTATGGGTAATGAGCCCAGTGCTCCAGATTGAACTTCCTATTGTAAAATTCCTTAAAATTCTTATTGTTATAAAACATGAGGGCACTGGGGAGACTCATTGCGTAGCTGCCCCTTTCTCCGTGAGTCTCTAATGTGTCTCTTAAACACACTAGGGACAGAACCAGGGACTGAAGGGGATGAATCTGGTCCAATTTGCTAGTTTCTGTATTCTTAAGTGACTTATGGGCAGGTGGCCACTCAGTATGCAATCATGTGAACATCTTCGTGGTGGAAATGTGAATATACAGTCATTGTGAGCTCGGAGCTGGGAGAAAGAGGCATAGAGGAAGACCACACCACCATATCTGCTGAGAATATGAACACTACCCTTCAAAAGGGATTTGATTCAAACTCAGCTTAATTCACTCTTGTCTAAAAACTATGATGATGATATCTTTTTTGGTAGATGATGACCCAAACTTTTTCAAAGAACCTGCCAATGATTTGCATGATTCATACCACAAAGTGTCTATTCAAGTTTATTTAACCTAAAATTGCCAGAAGACAATCTTTAGCTGAAATTGCCTTTAAAATAAAAACTGATTCTCAACTTTGAAGATAATAATTAGAAGCTCTTTTCCCTTCTCTAACCCATGTTTGGTTTTGTTGCATATAATAAATTGCAAACCAGTGCTGTCTTTCTGTCAGTCCAGACCATGGTTCAAATAGCACTTCTGTGACAAATAAACCTCTCAGAAATCATGGACCAGAAAGCAAATGTGAGATCATATGTTTCTGATGGATGGAAGTGTGTTACTGAATTGTGATAGCTTTTGATCCTGGTGGAGATACTCAGCAGTTACCCAACATGATTTTCAAAGTGTTAATGTGGGCCTTCAGATGTTAAGGAGAGAGCCAACCTCCGCAAGATAAATTAGTTTGCATACATCTCCCCTAAATAGAGCCAGAGACAAAGTATAAGAATTGAATGGCTCAGGAGCTGTTAAGGAAAGAGAGAATCTTTCACATATTGCAGACTGGTAGCAATCAAAAGCTGGTCTCATCTGATGGCTTTGCTCAGTTGATGGCATACGCAAATTGCAACCAGTATAGCCCAGATGGCTTTCCTTTGGGTGTCTGGATAAAACCAAGGATTTATTAGGCCACAAAAGCCACAAGGCTTTATTTCTGCTGATGATACTGATTCCTTGGGCTGGAGCTGTTGTGCTGCTAGTGGGATAGGGAGGAAAAGTCTGGGCCCCACTGCAGCTGCTTGGTGGAAAGGCAGAAAAATCTGTCCCGCAGCTCACTTGTTCCAGCTCAGATTGACATGACCACTAAGTCCAGTGAGAGGAAAACCTCAGGGTAGAAAAAGGAATATTGTCTTCAAAATGTCAGACTGCTTCCTGCGCTCATACATTCAAAAACAGCTGATGAGAATTTTTCATACAATTTGTCACTTGAGACCTATATTTTCCTTCTTCAAATTTTGCCAGTCATTTCAGCATCAAGGAAAACATCTTGTCTCCATAACCACAAACAAATAACATCACAGCAAAGGAGTTCCCTCTTCCAATTTCAGACTCAGTCTAACAATTTATCAGAACAAATACTTCACAAGATTTCTGAGTGATTTGGTTTCACCACCATGAAAGTATTTTCTTATTTAGACTCACAGGTTCAACATTTCTTCTAATGTTACTTTTCAGACAGCTAGGATGCTGTCTGAAATCAGGATGCTTTCTGAAAGAGAGGATGCTTCTGCTATCTCGTTCGTTCAGGAACTGAAGTTGGTGACAACAGGCACTTTAGTTATCTGTGCTTTTTTTTACAAAGGTACCACTACAGAAACAACTGTCCTGCTTTTCCAATATAAGGGTAAACATGCTTGCTTAATGTGTTCCTCTACTATGCTGGCAAAATGTATGTGCCTTTCCTGTCCAGAAAAGAAACTTATGAAACAAAGTCTTATCCTGAATTTAGGAGGAAGGTTGTACATGACTGTAACTCTACTGAGTTCTGTAAGTGTGCAATGTACAGGTCTGGCTCAATTTAAAGAAACCTGAATCACATTATATGCCTATTTTTCTCCTCAAATCCTTGTTATAATGGCTTGCATATTACAATATTAAGATCTATTCCCTTCCCATTCCTTAATGTTTCCCAGAGACAGCAAAACATCATGACTATCAGTTGACATAAATTTTACAATAGATTCCAAATATTTAACTCAATTGGTTGTGTCAGTGACTTACCTAATTGCTGGGATTCTATTTCTGTGATAAAGATTGTCAGTGAGCTTGAAAGATCAGTTATATTGCTGGAAAATGGAAATAATCTCCTTCCAAATGACATAAATACCCAAACAATACAAGTAAAATATGCCCTGAATGTACATCCAATGCAAACTTTGGCTTAAACAAGTCAGAACACAGTGTCTGTTTTTCTTTAAATTGTTTTTTTTTAGCATACTAGGTGTCTATTCGAGTTATACTTTAAGATGATAGCATTATTAGTATTATGCTTTTGCATGTAAATGCACAAAACTACATTCATGCTTTGTTTTTCTTTTCCTAAAGCATAGCCTTATATTACTTGGATCAAAGATACAGGAGCAAGTGTCTTATTTTTAAACACATGCAATCAACATCATGATCTTCCACCATCTGCAGTGCAGAAATGGAGAACCCAAAGGGTTGAGGCTTCCCGAAAGGAAATATCATAAGATGAAAGTGAGTTAATCTTTGAAAACCACATTTCATGTCTATGTTTTAAAGATGCATTCTAGGTAAAATCTCATCAGCCTTTCTATTTTTATTTAAATAAAGTGTGTTATTTAATGGTTAATAGCAGAATCTAATGGTTAGTATCAGAACCTATATACTATTGTATGTTACACGCTCTAAATGTTTTTTACAATTGCCAGTTAGTGAGCGTATACCAAACCTGGCAAACTTGCTTAGTTCATTAAAAACTGGCTAGTGCTCAGTCAGCTCCTCAGGTCAGCGGGAATTAAAAGAGAGCCAAAACACGTTCTTGAAACTGGGAAGAAGATGCGAGGTGTGGCACAGAGCAACAGCAGGGAGTAGGTGTGCTTCCTTAAAAAGATGCTTTGCCAGCTCTTCTATTAGTATCTGCCTTTAAATACACTGTCTCTGGAAATGGCAATTTCGTGGCAAACGCAGGGATGCATACTTACCCAAGTTCTGTTCCAGCATGAGCGGGAGAAAGCCCAGTGATAATGCCAGAAGGTCTCTTAAAAACATCGGGTGAGGACTTTGGGTAGGTAACCACTGTGGAGCAGGTTTGTGACTGTGTGTTGGAGGCACTGCTTCCCCATCGCCAGCCTGAGGAAGGACACCTGGCCTCGGGGACTGTAACATTATAAATTCCCATGGCAAATTCAGTCTCTGAATGTGAAACCCGATGACTTTAACAGCTCTGCTGTTTATGGGACCTTTCCCTGTGTGGTTGATTGATAGGAAATCAAAGGCCGGCTGTGGCTGCAGGACCCTTCCCCCCAAGTGGAAGGCAGCCCACCTCTCTGCATGGCCCCGGGGCTGCTGGGAGTGGTGTCTGAGGAGACGTCCAGGCTCCTGCTGCAGGGCAGCAGAGAAGGGAAGGGACAAGAAGAGTCAGGCCCTGAGAGGCAATGCTCACAGTCTGGGAAATGAAGGTACAAGTGCAAGTGAAACAGGGATCGTTCCTCAACATCCTCACCATCCCAGCAAGTCTGGGGTTTGATTGTCAACCATGAAAAGCCATTTGGGAGCTCAGTTGAGCTCTGCTCGCAGCAGGAGCAGTGGGAGCAGTAGGAACACAATGCACAACACTGACTGCTGAAACTTCACCATTTGAATCAAACTTTTCAGTGTGCATAACCTCATGAAACATATTAAGCTTTGACACGCTTGGATTTTAGGCTGACCCTAGAAGGGCAAGGCTGGAACAATGTGTTGGGCAGGTCTTCACTAGCTTTTCTATGTAGACCCACTCTGTTGCTCAGATCCTAAACACTTATAACTTGGATACGTCCAAACAGCTAATGCATTGTTCTAACTTTTTGTAAAATAACTTCATTGCCAGACTCAGATCTTGCGTGCCAAGTTTCAGACTGGAGCACATTTTATGGATGAGCTATAAACCCCTGGAAGAAGAGGTTTCTGATGTAAATGCTGACACAGCCAGAGCTATAACAATGTGAATGGTACTGCAATGATATCTTATTTACCTCTAGCTAGAAGCATATAAGGAAAACCAAGTAGTGTATTCCTGCTGCTACAGGTCATTTAATCAGTAAAACTTATCTCTAATTTTATTTGGGAGATTAAAACTACTAAGTTCATGCTTTGATTAGAGAAGATTTTAGTGTGAGATGTCCCTGCCCATGGCAGTGTGATTGGAACTAGATGATCTTTAGGTCCTTTCCAACCCTAACTATTCTATGATTCTAAGAGCAGAAATAGTCTGTGTATTCCTATGCATCACAAGATTTACATATTTGTACACGATAGAACGCTCCCATATTTACTTAAAATTTATTAAACACAATTTTGCAGAAATGGACAACTGAGAAAGAACAGAGCACAGAGTAAGGAAAATTGCAACAGTTTATTGCAAATCACTACAGCCATTACAAAAGGAATGTATAGGTGACTGCCGCATGTGATTGAGCACCCAAGTATTAGCTGGTGCTGGGTTTTTTCCAGGTATGAATAATTTACAGCAAAAGCTCCAGAAATGCTCTGCTGTAGCATGACACCTGCTTAATTGAACAGGAAAGCATTGAGCTAGCAAGTTAAAAACAGTAGGGTGGTCCTTCATAGGTAATCTGGAGAAAGCAGTGTGGAAATTATGGCCACTGACTGCCAGTCTCTGCCACTAACTACACATACAGCCCATCTGTAAGGGGTGTACGTGGTGTAGGATTTACTCAACCCAATTATCTCTAGGTTGGTCCTGTACAAGGACCAGCACCTATGCTTTGGCATTTCTGTACTGTGACCTCTCTGATGTCTGTCCATTACCGGGTGTGGAAACCTGGGCTTGACAAGCTGCACTACAAAATCAGCCTTCTAATTCTGAGAAGTGGTTTTTCAGGCACCACTGTCACTTCTGGATGAAATACATTCAGCCTTCTGGAGCAGACAAATAAGTCTACCCATGCAATGGGTAGTGTTTTCCTCTGTCCTTTATAAAACTGAAATGACTGAAATAATATTTCAAGGGAAGAGTTTGCTGTCCTTGCTGCTGTGTGACTTGGCAGTCCACACACAGCAAATAGTTTCTCCAACTTCAGTGGAATGCCTCTTGGATGGAAGGTAGCTCACGGTGAATTTAGCTGGCCTGCTGCTGCTGCAGGAATTCAGGGGAATGCTCTTAGACATCATACAGGGAAAATTACACAAATGTCCAATGACAAGTGTATATTGTCAACACTGTATCCAAGAAAAAATATTGTCTGCGTTAAAGAATGTGTCTTTTGGGCACTTCCTAAATTAAGAACAGCCAAGAATTTGTAGTCTGAGCTCTTTTTAAGTTGTCACATGATGAGTCTGACCAATACTTTCTGGGCATTTCTGCAGCACTTCCCTGTATCGGTCCCCTTCCCTGCTCCCCTCACAAGCAATTCCATACAGCTTCTGAGTGTCGGCTTCAACTCAGCCACTGCTGGTAAATGTTACACTTTTCTGCTTAGGCAGAAACTCCAACTGATTTTCTTTTTTGTAACTTGTTTATTTCTCCACCTACAGAGCCAACGCAGTCTTTGCTCTGTAATTTAACGTCCGCCTCCTTTTCTGCCAAGGTTGGTTTGGTATTTCCTTTACAAACCTCAATTGTTGGCATTGAAAACTTGGCCATTTCAACTCTGCTGAACTAAAACTTGGCAAAAAAAAAATTGTCAGCTAGTATTGAAATTATTGTACTAAATTTTCTTTCTTTTTATGAGTAATCTATGATCAGACTTTACCCCCGCAATCCCCACTACACTTCTAGGTCCCCTGGAAGCGACCAGCTTGAAAATGCTGCTGACTCCTCTTACAAATATTTAAACCAGAGCCCAACCTCTGTACCAAAACGCAGTTATCATTCTGTCTGTCTGTCTCTCTGTCTGCAGGCAATCTTTCTTATGCTTCCCCTTATCAAGGCAAAAGTTTCTTGGCAGAAGCTACAAGGTAGAGAGTCCTTACAAAAGTCGGAAAAGCAGAGAAGCAAGAAGGCATGTAGCAAACCCCTCCTGGTGCAAGGTCTGGGCTTGGTCACTCGATGCTCTGGCAAGTTATTTCTTGTTAGAAAAGGAGGCATACCATAAGGGACTTTCTATTTGCAGTGGAGGCTGCACCAACTAACTATGTCTAAATACAGTGGGACTGTGGAGGGGGAAAACCCAGAGAAAGCACCACAGAAATAAAGCCCAGGAGGGTGCTCACCCTAATGCAGAGCAGTAGTTTGCAGCTAGAGGAAGACACAAGAGAAAGGGGGCTGTGTGGACTGGGAAGAAGGAAAAGCCCTTTACCACTGCCTGTGTGGAGCACAGGGACTGTCAGTGCAAAAAATCACTGGGCTGGAAAGGTCCAGCCCCATGCCAACCCTGTCCTGCCTGCTGTGAGTGCCAGGGCTGGGGCACCATTTTATTAGCAAGCCCTATAAACCCTCTAGCCAGCTCCTCATCACTGCTAGTTGAGTCCTTTCAGAATTATCATGCTTTTTATTTGCCTCTTCTGTCTAAAGAAACAGAGGCAGCAGGATTTCCACTGGGCTGAATTGGTGGAACCTGTTTGGTATTTTAGCAATCATCCCCCAGAAGCCATATTTGGCCTCACTCCTACTGATCAAGGTGTAGCAGCAACAGTCTCAGCAGCATTTCCATCCCTTGTTTATATCATGAAGAAGACTGAGTAACTATAATACAAAAATGTATTTCAATGGAATGTGTATCAGTCTCAAGAAGTACAAACAATTTTAATGATTCTCTTACCTTGCATTTCTCCATCCTGCAAAGCAACAGCAAAAAAATAACAATAGGATACAAAAGCATTTACAGAAGATGAGACCTGGACACAGCTGTTGAGGCAAACACCCTTCAGGATCCAATGCAGGGAGAACAGTATTTTGCAAATACAGGAATTCAGCTCTAGGCAATTGCTGGTCAGATCTAAATGCATAAGTGAAGCAGAATATGCAGCTCTTTCACTGCTGCAAGAAAAACTGAGTCATAAAAGTAGACCCACTTTAACAAACACAGAACCTACCTCAAAACATTTCAGCTCACAGTACAGCACAACACTCAGTGGTGATCACCAGCTTTCCTAAAAACCCACTGCCATTTGGAGGGTTTGTGAAACGCTTGAGGGAGTGCTGAGGAATTAACAGAGACCCCTTCCTCAACATATGCAAGATGCTTCTCAAATCAGGAAGATTAAAAATTATTGACAAAAATTATCTGATTTTAGATTATGAAATTAAGTTATGTATAAACATCAATTAATTTTGATGCAAATGTGTTTAAATTTATTACCCATGACCACTGAATCCCTAAAAATAGTAAGGACCATCTGGTTAAGTCTCCATCCAATATGAACATTGAAAACTCTAAAATGTGTCTGAAAACAGAAAACCCAATTTGTTTAGCTTTGTCTTTAGCCCATTTTGATAGTGACCATCCTGTTAAATGATGGACATAATATATAGTTCTTCTGAGAAATGTTTTTCCAATTTCAAGCCTGTCACTTCATTTTGTTTGGAACACAGCTGTTTCCTTCCACTGCAGAAGCCATCGGAAGAAGAGATCTGTGCTCATCTTTCATGAACCTTTCATTCAAAAATGACTTTGACATTAGGAAGAATTTTGCCTAAAAAGCATCTATATAAAAATTTATTACCAAATTTTGTCTCTTTCTTGGAAGCTTTCAGGACTCCTGCTGTTTGGTTGAAGACACTTAAGTGAGTGGGCCATTAACCAGATCGAAATCCTAATTCTTACATTCCTGTAGAATGAATTCAAGGGAAAAAGTAATTTGACTTCCCACCCTTGCTGTAGTAAGTAGCACTGATACAACACCTCAACGATGCAATTTGTTACTTGATGTAAAAGTGTACCCAAGTCCAGTTCAATGCTGACAACAGTCCTGATATTCCCTGACCACCAGCTGTCATCCTGCAATGTGTGGTGTCTCAAAGTGTGGGCTGACACTCACTCAGCTCTCTTCCTGGGTTGGTATATCAGGGTGGCATCCCAGCAGCATAGAGAGCAACCTTAATGTGGACAAACCCTCTGTCAGCCAGCCCCACTGCCATGGCCGAGTAAATTGAGTGCTTAATTGTCCAAGAACCATGGGTGGAATAGGACAATAGGGTGGAGCTGTTCAAAGACACATAGTTAAGGATGATAAGGATAATGTTATTTAGTTCTCTTCCTCAAGAAGCCATGGAAAGGCAAGAGCAAGTCCTAACTTCCCGGTCTCTGACCCCTATCACATCGAGGAGACCATGTAGTTAGTGGGAGCTGGATTCACTTTTGAGGAGCAGGGAGAACAGGAGAAAGACTTCCTGACTGTGATCTGGTCACAAGATTCTGGGAAATGTAGCAGAGACTACCTGAGTGCTGGCATATCACACACAGGTCATTGCAGTTTTTAAAGGAAGGCCTCTTCTGTAACTGCCCATTTTGGAGGCGGAAGGAGGCATTCAGAGGACTGTGGTTTAACTTCTGGATAGCAACTCCATTCTTGGTCTGCTCACAGTCATTCCTGGTCTGCTAGCAATGACAGGTCACTTGGGTTTATGGTGCACCTTAAGTTGTCCCTGATTGACATGGGAAAAACTGTTCAAAGCCTAGTATGCCAGGATGGATGACATTATTTTTCTGAACCCAGTTGTAGAGTATTCTCTTGGGATAGGTGGCATAGCATCTGACTCATCTGCTGGTAGGGAGTGCTGCTAAGTGACCACAAGTCAAATAAACTTGAATTCCTCAGTCATGACTGAGGAATAATGAGGAAAGTTCCCTCCAGTTCTGCAAGTAGCTTCCGCAGGTGTTGGACATCTGGAATTCCCTCAGCTCCCAAGATCTATTAACCACAGAAAACAGACTGACTAGATTATTGTGGGTTTGTATGATACAAGAAATCAGAGACCCTTCTGATGAACAAACACTGTGTGTAAGCTCTAGCTACAATCATTGTTCCAATGTTGAATTGGTTTTCTCTAGTAATTACCACCAAGTTTCTGGTTTTCATGAAAAGAGTATAAACTAAGCACGTTACCTGATCAGGACAGTCCACATAAAACATCCAAATAAATTCTCAGGCATGTGAGTCATTTATTTTATTATATGTCAGGAAAACAGAATATATGTATAAAGCCACATAATTCTGTAAAGATAACTTTGCTGAAATTCAACAAAGCATGTTATTTTTAGTAGTTGCAGATCATAAGTGGACATTTTATAGAGAAACCTACAAAAGTTAGTTGTACTTTCTGGTAGTAATTACCTCCCACAAATATGACTCACTTCTGCAGTTTAAATGCAATGGTTTGGTGTCCCAAAATCAACAGTTTTATAAATAAATCTCTGAATCACAGACTGACTGCCTGAAGGGTTTAAATATTTCTAACTGGCCTGGGAAGTAGTTTGCATTTAAGGTTTTTACTTCATAACAAATTCCGGTGAGCAGTACTGATGCTAAAAGGCACTAAATACCGACCAAATAGGAAGGCTGCAGTGAGCTTTGTAGCTGAATATCATAAACAAACTTTTCCCAGTCTTTAGTACTTCTGCTAATCTGAAATGGGATTGCCAAATTAGATGTGAATAGGGCCCAGGATGGAAGAGATTTTCCCACTTTACTGCATCCTTTACTATGGAAAGTATATGTAGAGCTGAGGTCACCTTGCAGCATGGCTTTCTAAGCAGAACTGGGGGGCACCATTTCAGGTTTTCTGGGGAAGCAATGCAGATCATCTCCATAAAGAAATGCAAGCTATCTCACTGAAGAATGATAATAAAAGAGAGGCCTCTCCTCAGAAAGCCAGCTCACTGCAAGGCTAAAGAAGAAGGCAATTTCACCTTCAGGTCTTTGCATCTCATATTGTGAAAATTATACAATTGGTTTGAGGGGTTTTTTTAAATGCTGTGAGGTGCCCAGAGGTTTTTCACCTCTTCGAGCGTAGGTAACTGCATTCAGTTTTGCTTCCTGACATTTAGCACAGAGGTGACTCCCTGCAGGAGGGCCATACGCTGCCCTCATGGTGCTTGCACAGTCCCGCTGGGAATCTGCCACAACATCAGGGCAGCAGAGCTGCATCAGGCATCCTCCGTCCCGACCGCTGCTGCTCAGCATCGGTTTCCAGCTCTTTCTGGGTCCGCTTCCTGCTCCGCAGCTGTTCTTATGGATGCTCTGCCTGCCTGGAGCTGGCAGGGCTCGGGGAAACACATCGGCTCCGCGCCCGCCAAGGGCCGGTTCCTGCCAGAGATGGAACTGCTGCCGGAGGTAGCCCAGGTTCCCCAGGCACGGAGAACCAGCTCCGGCCACTTCTCCTCTCACCCAGGGCTGACCCACCGCTCCCAGCCTGAGCGGCGGTGGAAGAATCCGGCTCACGCCGAAAGTCCAAGCCATGGCAGCGCTGCACCAGAGAAGTGTCGTCTCTGGCTCCAGCAGGAAGTTGGCTGACAGCTGCTGCAGCCATGCTGGCAGCCTTGTCTCGTTTAGAAGCGGTTTACAGGCGGTCGGACAGGGTGTGTGTGTGTGTGTGTGCGTGTGTGAAGAAAGANTCTGGCTCCAGCAGGAAGTTGGCTGACAGCTGCTGCAGCCATGCTGGCAGCCTTGTCTCGTTTAGAAGCGGTTTACAGGCGGTCGGACAGGGTGTGTGTGTGTGTGTGCGTGTGTGAAGAAAGAAAGCAGAAGAGTAATCTTACCTGTAGACCTTTACCCAGAAGAAAATGAGCTCTCCCAGAAAAAAGCGTGCATTTTTGTAAAGTCTTCATGGAGATTCTTCTACTTGCACTGTACATTAAACTCAGTATCTTCAATTGGAAAGGACAAAAAAGCCCCAAACTATCATTCCCCTGGCTGATACTGCTATGCCAGAGTGGTTTTACGGACTAGAGGGGACTTAAAAATCACTAATCTGATCAGGTATAAAAGCAGAAATATTTATACATGTAGATATGTAATAAAGTTCTGATTTACACATGGTTAAGTTTACAAAAACTACCCAGAAGACAACAAATGCAGATATGCAGTTGAAGCCTATAAACCTTCTATTGTTATATAATTACAAACTGTCATTTAAAATCACCACTGAATCTGGATCTGGAATTGCTGGTGAGAAGCTATATATCATAAGTGACAGCACAGAACATGCAGTCCTTTTTATTTATATTTAATTAGAGGAGTAAAAAAAAAAAAAAAAAAAA
>NDXB01011615.1:36076-52195 GCA_002631895.1 Agapornis roseicollis | reverse complement strand
CCCAAAATCCTCCCCCCCCCCCCCTCCCCCAAACTCAAGAAACCAAACCCAAACAAAACCCAGCCCAAGAGTTCTCGACCTAGTGACACAGACTTAGAGACCAAAGTTTTGTTCCCAGACATAGGTCTTCATCCTGCCTCGAGGTTCTTCCTAATTGATGATCCTTAATTACCGGCTAATGGTATAGCTTTTACAAACTGATCGCGCCTCTTTGTTCTGCTGAGTGGCACGCTGAGCCAGGGTGCTTTCCCCAGGCTGCACACAGGAGTGACCGAAGGTGTCCCAGGGAGCGCTGGAGCAGGGCCAAGCAGGGCGCACCAGGCAGGGGCTGACCTAAACCTCTCTGTGCCGTGATCCGCTCTTGAAGTTGTTGGCTGTCAAATGCAAATCAGAATAGTTTCCAGAAACCTTTGGTTTATGGCTTCTCTAACCAAACAGAAATAAACATTAGAAGGCAGCTTCTTTTCAAGGCTGTTTTTAGCCAGCACTTTGCTGAAAAGAGTTCTTCTTCTGGACTTTCTCTCCAAAGCACGTTTTTACTTCTGTTGTTGCTTTTATTTGCCTTTTCATGAGCAGCTTTGCAGGCTGTATGCCAGTGACCCGCACTTCTTCCTATCCCTCCTTCCACTGGCACAGCTGACTTCAGACAATATTGCCTACTGTTAAGTTTTGCGTGATAGATTTATTTTGGCTGTGTAACTGCAACTACAGGCTGATTACTCTCAACAAGTTGCACTGGAGAACTCTCATAATAATAGAAATCGTTACAAAATACTAAATTCTCTAAAAATACAATCAGATGCCATGTATATCAATTTAAGCAAGCCGGAATGGACACCAAGCACCAGCAGCAGTACTTACAAAAAGTGCAGCACCGATGCTGGCAGATCTTGTGGTAATGCCCACTACGGACAGCTCTACAGGGACTCGCTATTGATTAATCTGCTATCCTAAAAATCGGTTTCCAAGAGGAGTCCTGCAGGTGAAGCTGGGTATGGCCTACAATTACAGTTCTTGGGTGCTGTGGGTCATGGGTCTCTCCTTGTATTTTTCCTTGGTATTCAGATAAAGAGGATAAGAAAGCACTCAAGGCCTCCTGTTTCCTTCCATAACTTCCTCAGATCCTCAAGCTGTAATTAGGACTTCCAAGGGAGAATTTGTATTCACTTAATGCTGACTTGACTCAGCAGAATGTGGTAAGGCATCAGCCAAAAACCTCCTTGCGTTCATCTCAAAGAGCACAGCTTTCTGGGGAACAGCCTCCTCTGTCTCTTCCTTAAGTGCCTTCTGTAGATTCCCACTCTGAGACAGCTGGATAAACAGTGCTGTCAGGTGAGGAGGGAACATGCTTTGAGTGACTGATGCAGGCAGCAAGCAGAACAGCTGACAACTGGTCAGATGGACTCTGTTTAGGAAACACGTGGATAGAGCCTGACAAAGCAGCACCAAAAATTTCATAATGAAAATGATAACAAGGAGATTACCTTTAGCCTTGTGGAATGTGATCTAATCCTTAATGGGAGAGACATGGAGACAAATCTGACACTCTCTTAAACATATAGCTTAACCCCTAAGGTGTCTTAACATGTATCATAATCAACATATACTCATCTGCATGTATTTTATTACTATATTTAACTATTTCATCATTATCATTAAATGACTGCTTGTGACTATTTTCTGCATAGCACCAAACCAGTAATTTCTTAAACTCTTTGACTGTCTTTAGACAAGAATGTTGTGCTCACTTAGCATCTAACAGAGGAGTTTAGTTTTCATCTGATACTGTTTTGCATCTTGCTTCAGTATGTCCTGATTAAATATGACAAACTGAAATATTCTTTCTAATACTGGAATGATGTTTTTCTTATAAAAGGATCCCAGATGGTCACACAACAGAAGAAAGGTCTTTTACACTGAAATGAACAGTAACTGAAAAATTGGAGATTACTAGTCATTAAAATCAAATGGCATCTTCTAATAGGAAAGACAGAAAAATGTCTGCTACATCATCATCCTGCAAACCACATTCTCAGTCTCCAATCAGTGTCCTGACATTAACTAATCCCTGTGATTTCTCTTTAATATATCTGTAACTAAGACATAGGAAGGGCTATATGTAGTGTGGTGATGGACTGTGGTCCAAGCAGCACTGGATCCTCTTAAGGGAAGTATGAGCTTTCCCATGACTTCAGGAAGTGATAGATCTCTGTAATGAAACAGCATACTTACCTTTCATAAACTATATAGGAAAATACAGGGAAAGCCATATGGTGTCTCCTAAAATTAGGTATCACTTAACACAGTACCTAACTGCAAGGCCACAGAGCCTACATCTGTTGGAACCGGGTGTAGCATGAAATGTCAAATGCAGATTTAGATCCAAGTAGGACTGCAAAAGGGAAATTAAGTGGTTTTGATATTCTTTTACTTCAGAAAGAAAGAGCTTCCTGATGAATTTGTTGAGATTCTGATATAGAAGAGCAAAAAGGTTGGATAAATCCGATTTTTTTCCCAGAAGGAAAGTGAAATAAAAAATACATGGAGCTTTTCTGTTACCTACTTGCCCTACTTGTGTATGCTAGTCTTCCGCAGAGACATATATCCCTAGCTGGTAGTTATATATACTATAATGATACAGTAGATGCTGTTGGAACAAGAAAATCCATATGAATCCTCACTCTTCTTGGTTAAGGAATTTCCCATATTGTGATTTTTGGCTAGTTTCTCAAAGCATTTGGGAAGCTAACACTGAAATGTAATGTGTCTGACATGATCCATGACCTTCCATATACTGCATGTCATTTAAATTGAAATCAAACATAAGCATTTGCCTAGGAGTGTCTTCCATGGAAATTCAAAGATTGTCTTCAGAGTAGAGTTTGCATAACTTGCATGATTAGGACTTGGGAACTATTTATTTTGAACGAGGAAGAAAGATGTATCAATACATTACCAAGTGACATATCTCAAGGTTCAGGAAAAAATGAGCTAATGTAAGTAACATGAGATCAAAATTAAAACTCTATGACTGAAAAGGGAAGTATTTCCTTTCTGTAATCTTGTCACCCATGCTTAGGTATAAGGACAAAGTTCTTTACTGTGAGAGTGGTGAGGCACTGAAATAGGTTGCCCAGGGAAGTGGTAAATGCTCCATCCTTGGCAGTGTTCAAGGCCAGGTTGGACAGAGCCTTGGGGCAACATGGTCTAGTATAAGGCCTCCCTGCCCATAGCAGGGGGTTGGAAATAGACAATACGTAAGGTCCTTTCCAACCCTAACTATTCTATGATTCTAGGCTGCATATAGCTGGAACAGCTGAAAACAACACTCATCATAAAACTGGGAATGGTAACCTCTTTAGCCATTTCAGATATTCATCTGAGAGAAAGACTGAATCTGCAGCTGCTGATCCAGTGTACTACTATTATTTTTAACTACCACTGTTTTCAGCTAGATAATATATGGTGATTTGAATAGCAGCCATGGCTGTGGTGGTAGTAATCTCCTGGGGAGGGATGGGGCAGGCAGATGCAGGTATAACAAAGGGATCACAAACCTAGGCCAAGCCCATGACTTTGTGACCTTCCTAATCTTTAAAAATAGCTTTATGCATGTGTGTGTGCACACAGACAGATGGAATGTAGTAAAAAATATGCACCATAAATGTCATCTAAAATTGAGTTTTCAATTTTTTAATATTCTGAAAGGTAAGAAAAGCTAGTGAAGAAAGGGACTGTAGTATACTGCAGTATGACATGAGATAGCATCAAGTATAGCAAGCAAGAAAAAGAACACACAGATGAAGTTACATAAAATGTTTCCATTTTAGTTTAGCCATGGGTTTTGCTCTGGTACATTTGGTGGCCCCTGGCTGGCTGGATACTCTGTCTAGTATTTTCTTCTATGCATGAAGAATGGTCTGTTTACTGGGTTTGGCATTTCAGTCTAGGTAGTACAGCAATAGACAGATCTGTCTATTTGCTTTTTTACTTCGTGCTTGCCCAAGTCAACAGAAAAGGTTATCCATCACTATGCCAAAGGAAAAATAGGCTGGGAAAACAGCATCAAAACCATTTTTTTTAGAATTCATATTAGAATGCATCATTTGGAGAATGGAGACCCAAGCAATGTCATTAAAATGCAGTTTCAAGAGGTTGTAAAACTAATGTAGTGCATTACTATTCAACAGAAAATGTAACTGTGATTTGATTCAGATTAAGACTAGACTGTAGTTAAAATGTCTTGAAATAGACTCTGAAAAATAGTTGTGCATAAGCTACCTTTCAATAGGGGAAATTAACAGGAGTTGCAAACATAATTTTTCAAACCTTTTGGAATAAACATTTTAAGCAAGCAACAACGCTAAGATAAAAACACCACAGAACCTATAAATACTATTTAGGAGTAGTGCAGTTCTTTTGAAGCAATCATCAAGTAAAGATAAAGCAGTCTAAGGTGAAGCATTGAAAGTATAATCTTGCATTCATATTGAAGAATAGGATTGGAGTGAGCAGCTTTTCCATTTTACAAATTAATCTTACACCTGAATTAAGCAATAGATCCCATTAAGTTCTTGATATTATTCAGAATAAATGGCATGGCACCAAAGTACTATTATTAATAACAATTAAGCAAGTTTCTTCTGTCCTCTTCTTCAAGATGCTGAAAGAATGAAGGCAAATACAAACACACCTGTCTGCAGGAACAAACTTTGAGCTTTTGGATTATGCATTTCTGCAGAATAAGGTTTTCACAGTTCTCTCTATGCTAAGACTGTCCAAATGTTTTAAAAATGTTTAGCTGGATTGCAAACATTTTTTTTAAAAAAGCGATTTTTTTTTCATGCCGTAACAAATGCTCCTGTTGCCCTTGGTGTTGTAGATATAGGGTACATTATGCAGAAATCCTCAGAGCTGGTATGGCCTTATAGAATCATAGAATAGTTAGGGTTGGAAAGGACTTTAGGATCATTTAGTTCCAACCCCCCTGCCATGAGCAGGGACACCTCACACTAAGCCATGCCACGCAAGGCTCTGTCCTACCCAGCCTTGAACACTGCCAGGGATGGAGCATTCACAGCTTCCCTGGGCAACCCATTCTAGTGCCTCACCATCCTAACAATAAAGAATTTCCTCCTTACATCCAATCTAAACCTCCACTGTTTAAGTTTGATCCCGTTACCCCTTGTCCTATCACTATAGTCCCTAATGAACAGTCCATCCCTAGCATCCCTATAGCCCCCCTTCAGATCAAGGAACAATGTCTAAAGATAGCTGGCAAAAAAAGACACCAGTTGCAGATGAGGCAACAAATTCTTGGACTTTTCACCCTACAAAACTGGGAGTAAAAATTAGAGCAGAGAGATGAAGTCACCTCTATAAACCCCAACAGCGTCATGACAGGAAAAAGTATCTCACTGCCTGGACTGGTGTCAAGAGTAAGAAACTGGGTGGGATTCTTCTCACTTAACTTTAGATGCCTGTGAGGTATACCAGACTCTACTGACTAGATCCTCACTAACCACAGAGGCAGCCTGGAGGGACTAGCCCTTAAGTAAAACTCTACATCAGGCAGCAAATTCCCACTCATGATCATCTGCTATGGTTACTAAACATGAATTAGCCATTGCCTACAAGAAATCAACTGCTTCAATGAATGCCTACCAACAGCTACTGAAGTATGTTGTCATCGTTTAAGCCCAGCTGGTAACTCAGAGCCATGCAGCTGCTCACTCACTCCCCCTGCTTCTTCCTCCCCTTGCTCCTGGAGGGATGGGGAGGAGAATTGAAAGAATGTAACACCCATGGGTAGAGAGAAGAACAGTTTAGTAACTAAGGTATAACACAAACCACTACTGCTGCCAACAATAATAATAATGATAAGGGCAATAACAAAGGGAGAGAATATAATCATCACCTGCCAACAGACACCCAGCCCGACCCAAGCAGTAATCTAGCCAGTCCAGGTGACTGCCCTGTTTATACACTGGGCATGATGTGCTGTGGTATGGAATACCACTTTGGCTAGTTTGGGTCAGGTGTTCTATCTCTGCTTCCTCCCAGTTTCCTTTCCTCCCTGGCAGAGCATGAGACTTGGAAAGTTGGAGTAAACATTACTGAGGAACAACTAAAAACATCAGTGTTATCTATCAGCGCTGTTCCCAGACTGAAAGTCAAAACCACAGCACTGCACCAGCTACTAAGGAGAAAAATGACTGCTACTGCTGAACCCAGGACAGTATCCACCCCTTATTTCATACCATTCGCATCATGCCCAGATCCCACATTTTTCAATACACCATCACTCTTGTCTCATATATTTGTATGTATATATGCACCCACACAAACTCAAAGAGAGAGAGATCACTCCTTAGTACATGGACCAAGCCCTTGAGTTCATCTGGTCCATGATGTTGGGCTCCATCTCTTGTAAGTCTTTCAGAGCAGGAGAGACAGTGTGCACTGTTGGATTGTTGCCCGCTGATGACTGCGGAACCTGTCTGGTTTTGTCAAAGCTCATTCTTTGTTGGGATGATGATAGGAGGGAAGTCACGGCCAGTGACTGGTGACCTTAAGACATCTAGTTGGTGGGATATGAAAGTGCTACATAGCAGGCAATAGCATATAATTGAGTTAATTGGCTGTTTCCCCTAAAATCATCAGGTATATATTGGACTTCCCTATCTTTCTGCATTACCCACTAAGTATATCTGGGTCCCTGAGCAAAAGCAATCCCACGAGTGGGTTTGCCTTTACCTGAAGCAGGAATAACCCAGACTGTCTTCCCCAGCAAATTCTTTATGTGCACGACAGGAATTTTGTCCCCCTCCACAGTATGTAAAAGTTCTGACTGGGCTGGGCCAGCCGTGTTGGCATTTCCTCTGGTGTTGACCAACCAGGTGTTTTTTGTGTATCCCAATGTCTGAAAGTTCCCCCACCCATTGCTCTCAGTGTAGTTTTTAACAGCCCATTGTACCGTTCGACTTTCCCAGAGGCTGGTGCATGGTAGGGGATGTGATATACCCGCTCAATGCCATGCTCTTTGGCCCAAGCGTCTATAAGGTTGTTCTGGAAATGAGTCCCATTGTCTGACTTGATTCTCTCTGGGGTGCTGTGTTCCTCAAGGCCCAGAACAGGGTTCTGGGTAGTGGTGTGGGGCACAGCGTATGTTTCCAGCCATCCTGTGGTTGCTGCCACCATGGTAAGCACATGGCGCTTGCCTTGATGGGTTTGGTGGGAGTGTGATATCGTCAATCTGCCAAGCCTCCCCATATTTGTACTTCAGCCATCGTCCTCCATACCAAAGAGGCTTTAACCGCTTGGCTTGCTTAATTGCAGCATCTATTTCATAGTCATGAATAACCTGGGCAATAGTGTCCATTGTTAAGTCCACCCCTTGATCATGAGCCCATCTGTATGTTGCATCTCTGCTCTGATGGCCTGAAGTGTCATGGGCCCACTGGGCCAAAAATAATTCACCCTTATGTTGCAATCTAATTCCATCTGAGTCACTTCAATCTTAGCAGCTTTATCCACTTGTTGGTTGTTCTGGTGCTCCTCAGTGGCCCAACTCTTGGGTACACAAGCATCTACATGGCGTGCCTTCACAACCACGTTCTGCACTCGGGCAGTGATATCTTGCCACAGTGCATCGGCCCAGATGGGTTTACCTTTGCGTTGCCAGTTGCTCTGCTTCCATTGCTGCAACCACCCCCACAGGGCATTTGCCACCATCCATGAGTCAGTATAGAGATAAAGTACTGGCCACTTTTCTCGTTCAGCAACATCCAAGGCCAGCTTTCACCTCAGCAAACTGAGTCGATTCGCCCTCTCCTTCAGCAGTTTCCACAACTTGTCATCAGGGACTTCATGCAACTGCTTTCCATGTCCAATGCTTTCCCACAATACGGCAGGACCTATCAGTAAACAAGGCAAATTGCTTTTCACTTTCTGACAGTTTATCATATGGTGGGACCTCTTCAGCATGCATCACCTCCTCCTCTGGTGACATTCCAAAATCTTTGCCTTCTGGCCAGTTCATGATGACTTCTAGAATTCCTGGACGATGGGATTTCCTATTCAAGCTCGTTGTGTAATTAGTACAGCCCACTTACTCCATGTAGCATGGGCACCTGGGGTGCCAGGAGGAGCTGTGCTTCAGTGCCAATCACTTCTGAAGCAGCTTGAACCCCTTCTCAGTTGAGGTATAGCTGTCCTCAGAACCTCTGTACCCCCAAAATCCAAAAGCCAACGGGTTGACCTCTAGTTTCCCCTGAAGCTTTCTGCCAGAGGCTCCAGGACCATTCTCCCTGGCTGCAGTACATTTCTTACATCTCATCCTGTCTGGGCTGGTCCAAGGGCTACTGCAGGAGCTATCTCTCATTTAATTTGCTCAAATGCTTGTTGTTGCTCAGGGACCTATTTAAAACCATTCTTCTTCCAGGTCACATGATAAAGAGCACTTACAATCAAACTGTAATTTGGGATGTGCATGCTCCAGAACCCCACTGCACCCAAGAAAGCCCGTGTTTCTTTCTTATTAGTTGGTGAAGACATTGCTGTTATCTTGTTGATCACATCTGTGGGGATCTGGCAACGTCCATCTTGCCATTTTGTTCCCAATAATTGAGTCTCCTGTGCAGGTCCCTTGACCTTACTCCGTCTTATGGCAAAACCAGCTTTCAGCAGGATTCAGATTGTTTTCCTCCCTTTCTCAAAACCTTTTTCTGCTGTATCACCCCACACAATAATGTCTGGATCAGTCCATGGCAGATGGTAGGGCTGTGTTTCCACCCCTTGGGCACTCAGTTCCAAGTGCACTGGACGCCCCTCCAAGTAAAAGCAAACTGTGGCCTGCATTCTGCTGCCAAAGGAATTGAGAAAAATGCATTGGCAATATATCAGTTGTGGCATACCACTTGACTGCCTTTGACTCCAGTTCATACTGAAGTTCTAGCATGTCTGGTATGGCAGCACTCAATGGTGGTGTGACTTCATTCAGGTTACAGTAGTTTATTGTTAGTCTCCACTCCCCATAAGACATCTGCACTGGCCATATGGGGCTATTAAAGGGTGAGCAGATCCTGCTGATCACCCCTTGGTTCTCCAGTCTATGGATCAGCTTATGGATGGGAATCAGGGAGTGCTGAACCCAAGACATACATAATAAATCTTTTAAATAGAAATAAAATTATGTAAAATGCATCCAATTTTAATTTTATTAGAACAGATAGCTTTTGTATTTGAAAAACAGTGATTAGACAAGCATCTGAATTCAAACAAAGCTCTCCAGTACCACTTCCAGCTTCTAGATAATCCTAGTTACTGAAGATTTTTCAGTTAAATTCTCTGCGCATGTGAAGATCTGCTTCTGGTCATCCCTACAGCTGCCTACCTCTGCACTCTACTCCACCACCTGCAGATCTTCAAGCTTGGCTTTTCTCTACATGGCTACTCTGCAGAAACTGATTTGGGCTATTCAGAACATGTCCTGCATGCATTAAATGTTGGGTGTAATTCATCTGTAATAGGAAATCCCTGTAGTCATACTCCTCCAGGATATGAAATCCGAGGTTCCATTCTGTCCTCTTCTCAAAGAAATCTGAATTGTCATCATTCACCAATGATGCCAATTCACCTTCCTAAAGACAACAGTTCAGGTGGTCTTCATCTGTACTGATGAAAAGGTTTTTGTTTCTACAAAATACTTTAAATAGTCATTGAACTAGAGAAAGATTATAACCTAACAGCCAGAACATTTACCTAAGTGAGTAGTGAGAGGTGTAGAGAACATTTCAAGGTACTTCTCTTAAGACGACACAGGAGCTCTTGTTCTTCTTCGGTACTTAAACAGCATGAATGAGAAAAAATGAAAATTCTTCAGAACATCTAAAGCTCAGTGACTTAGGGTACTGCCTACCATAGACATCTCTGTTCATACCTCCCCAGGGAGGAAGGGAACCTAATAAAAGGAAATCTCCTGGACCACCTGCTCTGCTGTAACAATTGCTCTAATACAAGCTTTTACGGCTTGGGTAAAAAGGGTATTTTTCTATTTGATCACACGTAAAATCTTTTTAGGCTTTTTTTTTTTCCCCCACAAATAAAAAAAAGTTTGTTTTGATGGAATCAAATTACGTTTGATCCAAATTAAATGTTTGATCTTGCCACCAAAACCTCCCAATATGCATAGCCTTACATGAGAATCACAATCCCTTCCCAATTCTTTATCAACACATGATCATTCTAGCACTGAACTGCTATTCTCTGCTCCAGTACACTAAATTCACATATAATTATACTTGATTTTACACAGCTCTGTAATGCCAACAGATTTGGTCTGTGCTTCTGAGTTTCAAATATAATATTGCCCATTTTAATACCATGTTTGTATCTACCAGAGCCTCACCAAATAGGAGAATCATACCAACTGTGTCAAGTATACCAAAGTTTCAGTTCACATCTTGGAAAAGTATCATTACAGGGTCTGTGTTTCCCTGATGTCATTGACTGATGATTTGTTGAGGTCTCTTAAGCAAAAATAGGCTTTTAATTGTATTTGCTTGTTTCGATAGACTCCTATGCTTTTTTCCCTGGTTTACCTTACGCTAATTTTGTATATTCAGAACACATGCCACAAACTCCAAAACCATAGCTGCTCCAAACCAACAGCTTTCTTTTATGTACTAACAAACATTTTCTGCAGAAGCATTATGCACTTCACAGTGAGAAAAAACCAAAAACAACAAAACAAGAGATAGCAAATGAATAACATCTAACGATAGGATGTGTTCTAGCAATTAAAAATTCCAAATATAAATGACAAGAATATGTATGAAATAATTAAGAAATCAATTTTAAGTTGGGACTTTAAGAGCTGAGTGAGCCAGCTGTACAGATACCATAACAAAGAGAATAACTCCAAATGAGAGCCAAATGAGCAATCGCACAAAACTGTGAAACAGCAAACAGCAAGAGGGCTGAAGGAGTAGAATTAAATCAGAAACAGAGTGTAAATTACAGAAGGAAACAAACATGAACCATATGGGAAAATATTCACAATACATTAGTGTTTAATTAGATAATATAATGGATAAGCACACTTATGCAGAATCATCATAAACAAAGATGAACGGAAAATGTGCTACTAATAAAACGGAGTAATCTAACTGTGCTACAACTGTAATTTGATCAGTCACAAGTTCATATGTAATTTAAATCTAAAAATAGTACTTTGATACAGTATTTTGCTACTGCATCTAGTAGAAAATATTGAACTTAACATTCTCAGCTGAGTTCCTGGTATGCTGAAAGCAAACAAAAAAAAAATCACAACCATTCACAACCCAATGCTTGCATCCAAATTTGCATTGCAATTCCGTTTAGAACATACAAGCTTTGCCTTTTGGATGAAGAATGTGGAATGACCTTTTCAACCTTTTTCCCCCTCTTTAAAATCACTTTTTGCTTGTCTGAAAGCTGTGAAACAGAAATCACAGCTAAAGTTAAAATTAACATAAGAATGGAAAAGTAGGTTCTCATTATGTTTTCATACATTTAGCTTATACAGCATACTAGCCTGACATAGGTATCACCACAGGTTAATTGCTTTCAAGAGAAAAACAATATGCAACAAGTAAGGCAAAAGGAGAGCAAGAGAAACAAAATGGTTTTGAAGGCCTTTGTGATCTTCACAAACACTTTTTTGTAACAAGGAATATTTTTAGAAGTCAATTGTATGCATGCAAGTCATTACAGTTATAAATATAAATATGTACGCATTGATGGTTTATGGAGGTTTACATCATTAAAGCTTGCATGCAGGTGCAGCCTTATCAAGTCTGTACCTGCTTGCAAGATGACTATCAGGAATCAGCTTTAAGCTTTAAATGAACAAACATATTCATAGGAAAGTACAGAAACAGAAAAAAAAAATAAGCTGAGGAAAGTGAAAACGGGCTCATTTCTTTTGATAAGTATTTACAAACTGCTCTAAGTGAACGTGCAGATTTCAAGTGGCTTTACCATTTTTTGAGATTGTACAACATCCCGGGGTGCGCCTTCAAAACTTACTCAACTCACTTGGAAGCAAACACAGAAATTGAAAGGCCATCTGGAATGGAACTAAAACCGTATGTTGGTATCTCTAAAATCCACATTTTATTCAAGATTAGTGCCTCAGCTAGCTGCAGTCAAGCTGTGTATTTCTGGGTCATTGTTCTCCTAGTAAATCTTTCAACTTCAATTTCTATAGGGCAAAAGCATATATAAAAAAAATTAAAAAATCATCAATTTAACAGTAAATTTTAACAACTGACATTCCAAAAAAAATAAATGCAGGTGAAAATAAAGTCTCACTAGTGGAAATCAGAAGAAAAAAAACCCCAGAAATGAAACAAGAAACAATTCACTGTGCCATTTTCCACTGTATTTCTAAATGCATTCATCTAAATGAACACTATTAAATCTAGAATACTCAGAATGTAAAACTTCATTTCATAAACATGAATAAGGAGTACACATACAAGAGGGCTGACTACTTTAATTTAATAATACATTCTCAAGAGACCATAAACCATAACATACATGACTTTTTAAAATGGCAAAAACCATGTATAATAATCATTATCTGGTTTTCAAGCATTCATATTCCAGTGTGACTACTGAAGGATTTTAATTCCTGTCTTCAGACAATGGAAATAAATTTCAAACAGTTGAAGTACAGCAGTAAGCCGGCCACATTGAGGAGGATACAGAAAATATACTGCTTTGCTGAGATTTTGCACGAGTACATTACCCAATTTTTGCATTCTTGACTGAAAAGTCAGATTGAAAGTTGTATATCATGAAGGAAAACAGGATTTTTGCTCTTGCAGCACAAACCAGTTTAAGTTACATACACAATGTGCTTATATAGTGCAGAACACTACAGAGACAGCAGAAATTAACTAGTGAGTTTGCATCCAGAATTAGAAGAATGTGTTAGGCCAAAACACTCTGACAGCAGCTGCATCCTTGTGATGCTTTTTAGCACAGGAAATAATGGGAACTTTGCATACAAAGATGTGAAGTGCCTAGTTGCTTGGATTAAATATATCAAAGTTTAAAAACCAACCCACCTCAAAACAACCCATCCACATACCTATTTACAGGTTGTGGATGAAATGATTTTCACAATGAGTAGTGATTGGGGTAATCAGTAACCTGATGCAAAAGACTATCCTCTGCTTTTTTAGTTTGTGGACCTCCTTGCTATCAAAGATAACATATACAAAGATTGCTTTGGTTTTCTCTTCTCATTTATCAAAACTATAGCAGTGTAGAGCAAGCAATTCTTTTGCCAGTTTCTGTTCTGCTCTTCAAAACTAATAAGCAGCTAGAGTTGTCACTGGTTTCTCCTAGCTGCTAGGAAATCTCAAGAGACTAATGCTCCAAGAGCCACTGTGGCCATTTGAAAAACACCAGGAGACTCCTTCTCTCCTCATTCTGTTAGGAAAACATAAATTGTTCACAATGAAGAGACAAGAATTCTTATCCAGAGGTGAGAGGTGACAAAATTCAATGAAAACAAGCTACTTCAAAGTGACTTAAAGAGAAGCCTGCAATTCTGGCATGCAGGGGAATATTGTTACAAATCTACAAAAAATATTTACAGATATGTTATTTTTTTGCAACAAACTTCTAAAACATGACAAATTTTAAGGAAGTAAAAACTTGACATGAAAACCTGCACATGATATTTTGGTTAAATTCATCCAGCAAATCATAAAAATGTCCCAGAACACCTTAAGGCCTTGTTTGCAAGCAGTTTCACAGCTACAGGTATTTTCTGTACAAAATCCTGACAGGCACGGATGTTGAACTATTAAAGCAGGACAAAACTGACATTCTGCCTTAAATTTTGTGATTCACCACTCAAACTTCGCTGACACTTCTTTTTTATCTTGTAGCCGGTTTCATATTATGGTTCTTAGCAAACCTTGTATTTGGGGTTCAGTATCCCCAGCTAATGCCTAAGTGTTTCTTCTGGGAAAGCTTCAGCTGCCAGGGACTTCCACAAACTGGCAGTATTCAGTAGTTCATTTTCTAGAGACATGTTCTGATAAGAGGTGCTTCCATGAAGTCCTGTGTTACAGTGTGTGAACATATAACATGTGGAAACAGCACAAAATAGCTGAAATATACCCAAATTCAGTAGCACATCAATTACTTAATAAAAGTATCCCGTTAACAGAAGCACTTCCACTGAAATTTGTCTGGATAAAATGATTCTCCAGCAGCATAGAACTGTAAATTCTACAGAACCATAAAAGGGTAAAGGGAACAAAAAAAAAAAAAAATCCTAGAAACAAATGGAAACATACCAAATTTTTTTATTGCCTGAAATAAAGCTCAAGTAGTATGAGTGTTTAAAGGTAATGTTTCAATTTTTAATACATAAGCCCAAACACAGTCGTTAATTAATTATCTGTGAAAAATATACACTCTTCCCTATTCTTTTGGAGCACAGAACTTTGCACCTCACCTCATCATAAAAGCAGAAAGTATTATTAAGGGAAACCCCAGAATGTCAGATTTCACACAGGGTGACAGAACAACATCACTCTCATCCAGCTGTTTGCCTCTTGATTAGAACTGTAACAGCAGATTGCCGTCCCACGTGGATCAGCCCGCGCCCACACTGCTTCACTGCCTGCCCGTCCGCCCACCCGGATTATGGTAAGGGAACCCACGGGGAAACAGACTGCTGCGGCGGGGAAAGAGCGGACCCTGTGAAGGGGACAGTCCCATCTCTGCTCCAACACCGGAGGCAGGTGCCCGGAGCGGAGGTGAGGAGAAGCGGGCCCGGCAGCCCCGTTATACCTGCGAAAGACTACCCGTCGCTTGCGCCGAGGAGGCCGCAAGGTAGCGGGGCAGAAGGCGCCTGGCAACGGACCGGTCCCTCAAAGCGGCGATGCGGGACAGAAGGAACTCCCCCCGCTGGCCCCTCCGAAGGGGGAATCCCCCTCCGACGCCCGCCCGGGCTCCTGCCCTCTCGGCCCTCCACAGCCCGCGGGGAACCCCCCCTGCTATCGCCTGCGGATGGACGGGAGGAGACGCGTCCCCGGCGGCTTGGGGGGGCTGGGGGGAGCCGGGCGGCGCCACAGCCGCCCCGCAGAACACCGCGGCCGCTACTGCCGGTACCTGCAGCCACAACTTTTCCCCCGCCGCCATTCAAAACGTCCTGCCGTAAAGCACCCGTCTCCCCTGGCAACAAGGTTCCGGCCGAGCACTAGGTGTAGGAAGGTGATGTAAAAGTAAAACCACCCAGTGTCGTAAACCAGGTCCGGGGGGGAGGGGAGGCGAGGGAGGGGGGAGGGCGGGGGAGGAGGTGACTGGAGCATTTAGACACAAGCGAGAGGATCATGGCGGATGGCCCCAGGTGTAAGCGCAGGAAGCAGGCGAACCCGAGGCGCAATAACGGTCAGTCAGCCCGCAGGGCAGTGGCCCGGCCGCGCTGGGGCGGCGGCGGGGCCGGGGCGGGGGCCGGGTAGAGCCGTCCCGAGCGCGGAGAGGGGAGGTCGGGCGGGCGCGAAAGTAATTCCCCCGCCGCTCCTCGCCGGGAGCCCGGCTCCCTCCGCACCGTTATATCCGCTACCTGGTGCCTCCCTCGCTTCGCTGCCTGCCTGCCTCCCTCCTCCGCCTAGCGGTGCGTCCGCACTCCGCCGCCTGTCCGGGACCGTTACACGCTGTCTTCCCCCACACGCCCCGCGACCGCCCCGCCGCCGCTGCGGGGAGCGGGCTCGGGGAGCCCCCCAGCCGCGCCACCGCCCTCCGGCCCGGGCGGGGACACCGAATCCCCGCGGGGAGCGGTGGGGCATCTCTCTCCGCCCGGCCGGCCTCTGCAGTCCTAACTCCGAAACTTGTTACCTGCGCGCCCCGGCAGAGTGGGGTCTCCCCGCCCGCCTCTCCCCCGGCCTCGCGGGCGGGATCGCCCCGCCGCCCGCCGGGGAGCGCCTCTCTGCCGCCCGCCGGAGTTCCCCTTGCTCTCCCGGCCGCGGGCCGGCCTGGCGTTCGCTTTTCGGGGAGCGGCGGTGGGGGACGCCAGCCGTCACCGGGGGGCGGGAGGGGTTTAGGGGG